>JASANZ010002189.1:0-67258 GCA_030849805.1 Sergeia podlipaevii
AATAAAAAAAAATGACAAAAAAAAAACATGCAGCAATATCATCATGGTCGCCACACCAACGTAATTGTCTATTGCTAATATCATCGGAAACATATGTAGAAAGTGCATACACGCAACAAGGATACAGACAACTACCACTATACACATACAGTAGTACCATAAAAGATGTGTAATCTTTGACCCAATCCATCCCCAGCTGGATGCAAATGTAGCACTGCCGGGTTTTTCTTTTCATGTGTGTGTGTGACATTTTTCCTCCTCGTATTTTCCTTACTCATTTCATTCTTTTTTTCCGAGTTTGCTCAATATTATATATCTATTTATAACGACAGCCAATGCGTATAATGTGTATATAGGAGGCGTGCATTCTTCATCCTTCAGTGCTAGCTTGCAAGTCTGGAGATACATGTCACTGAACCCCATCACGAGCAAAGATCAAGAAGACTGATTAAGATCTGCCTAATTTATTTATGAATAAAGATAAAAAACAGAAAACAAAACAAAACAATAGAGGATCACAACACAGGATTTACAAAAAGAGAAAAAAAGAGCACAATTAGAACGTATTCTACACACACAAAAAAAAAACTTTCCTAAGAAATAAAAATAAAAAAAAAAGTACAAAGCGACACACAGAAAGAGCGCGCTAAAATAGAAGAGGGGCACAGAAAGAAAAGAGTATTTATTTATATATAAAATGTTGTTCTTGCGCATTTGTGTGTGTGTGTGTGTGTATGTGCATTCACATAATAACACACACATAAAAAAAAAAGATGGGAAAAGGGGTGGAAAAAAAAAGAAGGACAAAAAGAAAAAAAACATCTATGAGCCACGTGTCCTACAAAACGAAACATATAAACCTTTAACATATAAACCTGAAACATATATATATGATGATTATAGCCAGCACCTGCCGCTGAGCGAGTGAGAGGAATAAAAAAAGTACGAAATGGAAACCGCAATCGCCACATTACACATATATAAATGATATCAGCATTTTACCTCTGCTGTTCCTCCACGCGCAAAGGCTGCAATCAAGGTCGCCCCACCCCCTCCCTCTCTAACTACTTAGGGTGTACCGTGCCGTATTTTGGCGAACTATAAAAAACTGGAATGTTCGCGTGCGTGGTAGCGAGGCAGTACTGCGCTTCGTCAGGAGTGAAAAAATCACACGTGCAGTCATGCGTCCATCGCGGCCTTTTAATACTGCTGTATGCAGGAGATGCGCTCGCGCGTGTGCTTTCGCTGTTCAGGGAGAGAGGCGAAAAAGATTCACGGATGTGATTGCTTTGATAGCTGACGCCCTTTTCGATATGACAATTGTGCGATAGAGAACCAGCGGGTTTTCCCTTCGCGCGACTGTCCTGTTCCCCAGAAGGACTATAAAATTTAGGCAAGCTCACAGCGAGAGCAGAAAAAGGGTGCGGCGATAGCCCCGGGCTCAGGTCTCGCAAACCGCTACAGCCGTGTGTGCAATGATTAGGACTTTTAGTAGGAGCCCTTGGATCCGAAGGAGCTGAAGCCGTCGCGGAAAGCGGCATAAACGTGGGCGAAGCGACCATGTTGTACTGGTTTCGCATACCTGTCAAATTCGCCCACAGGGGACTAGACGCATTATTGGCCTTAGCGGACACACACCCACCACCACCGTGATGGTGTGTGTTAAACTTTGTCGGTGAAGGTTTCACAAAAAGCGCAGGTCCTGCAAAAGGAGACATGTTTTCTTCGATAAACCTTTCCAGCGTCTCTCGGGGGCCGTTGCGGCTGTTTCGCTCTATAAAGTTCCTCACTTTGCGTGACGCCACTACGGGGCTATTGATAGGTGTGCACTGTGGAAGCAACTCTGATGAGTTCACTGCCGCCTTGCCGAGCGACGGCTCATCTGGCAGATGGTGGTGTCGTAGCGACCGATTCGCCTGCGGCCTGCTTCCTCGTGGCTGTTGATCTATGCTGCGATAGGGTGGAGTGGTTGGTAATAATGGTTGATGCGCGCGTGTGTTGCCGCCTTTGTTTGCGGGTGGTCGTGACTGTGTGGTTCCCCTCCTCGCGCCAGTACTATTAGTAGTAGTAATAGTCGTAGTAGTCGTAGTAGTAGTAGTAGTAGTAGCGTTGAACTTTGTTTTGACAAGAGATGGCTTGAAAATCGTTTGTTTGAGGCTCGCGTGAAACTCTATACAAGACTGCGAAGTCCGATCAGTTTCCCTGGCTGCTGGCTCCACAATGGAGGGCTCTGGGTTTGCTTGCTTTTGTCCAAGTTGCTTTGGTGAAGATCGAATGTGTGCCTGATTAAACGGTCGGAGCACTGTAGTTTTCTCTCCAGGTGTATTGCCAGAGGAAGCAGCCGTGCTACTCGTGTCCGTCACACTAGTAGAAGGTGTGACTCTCCGCGCTCTTTTCAAGCGCCATCCACCACTACCTTCGGAAGTTTGAGCGTTTAACGCAAGCGTTTCGTTGAGAAGACGGGGAGAAGAGGTAAAGCTTTGCCCACTCACCGATTGCAATTGGTTGTCACTTGACAAGTTGCTCAGCACATCTTTCGAAGATAGCGTGGAGGAGGGTTTGTGCGGGATGAGAGGTTGCCGTATTGCGGGCTCTACAGGTCGCTCTTTCGCTGGCTCTGGCTCTCGTAACTGGCGACGCTGATAGCGAAAAGTAGGACTAGTGTCTTTCGACGTCGTAGCGCCCAGAGTTCGATGCGGTGCCATCAGCGGAGAAAATGCTAATGGAGTAGGGGAAGATCGTCGCGGTTTTGAAACCGGCACAGCAACAGTGGTTCGTGAACTTCCATTGCCCACACCATAGCTATTCTCAGTACTGTCCGACATATTACGGCCACCTTTTTCACTTCGCCATGGTTTATCGCCAACTGACCCCGCTGCCTCTGTCGCCATCAAGTGATCACCGCCAACTTCACCACCGCATGGCGCTCGACTGCTGTAGCTCAGATCCGTATTACGTGGCGAGGAGGAACTCAAATACGAGTTAAACGGAGATGTGCCATCTGGCAGAGTATCAAGTGCGCTTTCTACGATAGACCTGCCTTCCACGGGCACTTTCATCGACCATACCTTCTGGGTCGCAGCGCGGCCCCCTTCGCGCTTTGGAGGCACTCTATTGACCTCGCAGGCGATCATGAGGCGGTGGTGGTAGAGGCCTCCAGGTAATCTGTCATCAAAGCATTCAGAATCTTCAATGGAATGAAGAGAAGCATCATCCTCAGAGTTGATCATAATTTTTTTTAAAAAAAATGTAGCTTTACCCCTTCTTATCACGTAGCAAGCAACAGCAGACTACCAATAATTTTTTTTTTAAAGCGACACGTAAAAGAGAGAGAGAGTATCCTCAAATATTCAAACACTACTGGAATTTCTATTTTAAAAAAATGAGTTGCTTTTTCTTTTTCTTAATGAATGTTCCCTTCTGCTTATCAGCCTGTATGAGCAAAAAGTGTTTTTTTAAAATGCTTTTAAGAAGGAAAAAAAAAGAAACAATAACGATGAGAATGATAAGATCGACAGCTAACTGTTAAAACTTTAAGAAAAAAAAATAAGAAAAAAAAGCTTCTGCCTGTTCAAGAAAAGAGATACAAGAGGTTCACTTTTCTGACCACAAGCAGCATGAATATATGATATAAGATAATAATAAAATGCTTATAAAAAAAAAGAAATTGTGATGTTGGTGCTACACAAATATATTGAGAAAAGAAAAATTAGAGTCTTTACAAAAAGATTCAAGAACACTCGGTATGCTACCTAGAATGAAACAATATGCAATTGGTGCTTCCTCTTCCTTAGCGACAGTCAACCCCAAATAAAGAAACAACAAAAAAAAAACAGAAATGCGATTAAAATTTGCAATTAAAAAGGAGAAAAAAAAAAGAAGAAAAGTGAAGGCAACATACCGCGAATGTCTCAACTAAACAAATTGAGATAATCATTGCTTTTTTTTTCTCTAAAACTTTCTTGAGCACGTTTTTCATACTTTAATTGTCTCGTGGAAGAAGGCTACTGAAAGCATCTCCCGCATTACGGAATAACAACAAAGAAATGACCTAGCCATCTTCATGCCGGCAACAACAACAAAAAAAAATGTTTTTTAGACTTCACTTTTCATCCTGCGCGACTCAAAGCAGTAAACATTCAGTACTAATATTGCTCTTGCGTGTTGTCTATGCGTGTATGTGGAGAAATTGTAGAGGAGCTTGGCAAAGACCCTGAAAGCCCACGGTACTGAGACACCAAACGAGGCACAACTTCAGCATGCATTGTGCGGCGCCCCTCAACGACATCAGCAGAAGCCGACTTCTGCTGCTGCTGCTCTTTCTCCTCTTCTTGCGTATTTGTGTCCCATTCACATTTCCATTCCTTCTTTTCATCAACAAACCACTCCGAGTGTCTTGCCATCGCGTGTCTCACACTCGACGCGATGTGTTGTTCCTCCGCGCCATTGTCAGAAAGATCAGCACCAGTCGCTGTTGTGGGTCCTGCTGCTGCGTGGGTAGTAGCGGAGACGGTAGTCACTTCTACGGCGCTTGCTTTTCTCATACGCGGAGAGTCCCTCTTGAGATCACGAGAGCCACCATCTGCAGAGGTGTGACGCTTCCGAGTCTTGGTAATCTTCTTCGCGGTCAGCACGTACTTGCGGCATTGGCCTCTGTGCATCTCCTTCTCCGCTTCAGACAGCGCACGCCACTGCTCTCCTAGCAGCCTCGTCACCTCACCGAATGAGGCAGTAGGATAAGCCGCTTTTACGGAAGCACGGTTCAAGCGGCAGAAGCAGAAAAAAGGGGTTTCATTGCGCGTTTTGGTTGCAGTCATCTGCAAAGCAGCGCTGCCATACATGTTGTCCTCGTCATCGTCCGTCGCTTCATCTTCCTTGACAACAGCGGTAGAGCTGGTGATCAGTGATGCACCATGCTCAACGAAGGTGTGACACTCTTCACTCCTTTCATTGAGAAGTGCCTCCTCCGCGGCCGCTACCCCAACACCAAAGTCCGTCACTACAGGTGCAAACGTAGGAGGTAAAGCTGCAACTGGATCCTTCCGTTCCTGCGGGTCTGGAAAGCTTAAACGGCTTTCTGTACAGTACGCAAGCAGCGCCAGTATGTGCAAGCAAGGGGTCCCACTATCTCGCTCCAAGGGAGAGGAATGCGAGTGTGTGCCGCACTGGCAGCGTGCACAGTGCCAGCGTACCACGTTTCCACGAAACAGAGCGACTCGTGTGTGCTGGACTGCATCGTCTATCTTCTGCGCATCGAGAGGCAACTCCACGTGGAGTAATGGAACGCTCCACTGAGCATCACCGTTTGCCCAAACGCTAACGTGAATACCAGCACACACAGAGCTGTTTGACGAGTGCCACTTTTTTCCCCTCTCAAGAGCCTCACGGGAAACGCAGCGCAGAGCGGAGGACATCAGTAATAATGGTATGAAGTGCATCTGCGTAGGCGCGGCAGTGGTAGCACCACAGGTAGCATGGTAGTGATCCAAAAGCAGCGAGGACTTCCCCACGTTTATTGATGTAGACGACGCGCGTTCATCTTGAATGGGTGTCACAATGTCCTCCCGCTGCTCCGCTTGTAAGAAGTAGAAGCTCAACACGGCACTCCCAACGCTGAGCGACTCTCGATTCGCTCCTTCTGTATCCCATACGGCAGGATCTGGTGCATTCCACCACTGACGCCACGTCTCTGGCGCTCTCACCGTGCATCCGGCCGCACTACCCGCGTCCTCCAAAGGCTCGCTGGTGACCACTGCTGAGTGCAGAGAATTCTCTTCAACAGAAAGCGTGCTAATGTTCAAAGGTAGTGCGTCATCGTGTGGGTCCACGACAAGAGTCGAAAAAAACAAGCCACTTTTCTCTTCCTCTTCGTGGCGAACATCAGACAATACCACAACCTCAGGCATGTGCCTCGTCAGTAGGGATGCAGGGAACGATACTGACAAGGGCAAGGGCCTGTAGGTACCCAAAGTATGCAGTATGGCAGAGTACACTGCTATACGGCCGCCACTATCACGTGGCCACTCAGTGAAACGCTCAGGGGCAGATGTTTGTGCCTGCTGGACATTTGTACCAGCGGCGCCTACATGCACAAGGCACATATCAAGGCCCGCTCCTGCCAGTACAGAGTGCCATGCATGCACACTGCTGCAATCCTGCAGTACAGGAAGTACAATGATGGTAAATCCAAATCTATTACCCCATATCCGCTCCAGCACGGAACACACAACCGCGTCATTTAAAGCAAAAGAAAAAGCATAAAGATCTACAAGGAGTAGAGTAGCACGAGTGCTGGATGAAGAGGAAAGATTGGAAAACATAGTGTTCACCGGTAAAAGAGCAGAGTACGGTCGTAATAGAACTCTAAAGGCTACGTCCCAGTCCTCCTCAGCCATCAGCGGCTCACGCGGTAGGAGCATCGGTGAAACACAGCCACTCTTCCCATCATACGCACGCGCAGCAGCCGCAGCATACACTGTGAGTATGTCCTTATCCACTGCATTGGGAGCAGTTACATTTGTGAGCACGCCAGAATGTGTGGCAGCAGAGTCCGATAGAAGGTGGTGGTACTCGGCAGCAAAGCGGCCATAAAGCCACCCATCCCTCCACGATGTAGAGCAAGATGTGGTGACAGAACACGCAGGAGACATGAATAGCACCGTAAACATTGCTTCTGCAGAGAGTAGAGGCGCCACTCCTGTGCTAGCGCTACGCTGAGCAAACAGCTCTCGTACATAGCGTATCAAGCGTCTGCGTGTCTCACTCGTGCCGTATGTCTTCTCATCTAGGAGAACCAGCACATGTTGTTGTGTCTGTCGTAATGACTGCTGCGACTGCCCCCAGCCTCGTGAAGCCCGCAGTAGCTCTGTCGCAATCCTCTTCGGAAGTGCCGAGGCGGGTGCGACAGATGCTGACGTGCCTGCCTGTGCTGCTGCTACTGCTGAGGCTTCGGCGACGATGCGCCACGATGAAGAATTGGGTTGCGTGTTAATTTGACCGAGAGTACGCAGAGATTCTGTTTTGCTCATGATACCACGTCGTGTAAGCTCATGGTATATTTCACCTACTGTGAAAGCCCAGTAAGGGCCAATCGCAAAGACAAGGTACATTTCTATATTGATGTCCTTCTTTCTCTGTTTCACATAATGATTATTTTTTTTCCTTTCTTCAAGGATGGATAAGAAAAAGTGTGATGAAGTAAAGCTATTGTAGATCAGTACAGAATCTAATAGTCAACATCAAAAAAAAAAGGTGTGTGGAGAAGGAAAAAACAAAATACAAAAAAGAACATCAAATCAAAAAAGCACATATTGCCTACCAACAGATGCTCTGAAAAAAAAGAATGAGTTACACACAAAAAATACAAACATAAAGGTATCCTTATAACCCATTAACATATCGATACGTATTGACTGCTAAGAAGGGCATTACTCCTCCTCTGGTGCATACAGGAACCACAACAGAACATATTGCCGCCCTCACTCCTCGCTGAAAACTGAAAATCTCTTCCTCAACGTTACTTGACGACAGTTACCCCCCCCCCTTCCACTTTCCACACATCTTTTTAGGGTATGGCGAGCCTCCGAGCTCAGGCGCAGAAGTTAGATCTGTTCACCGTAGGCGTTCAGATCACCATACTGCTGTGGCTGCGGTGGGGGCTTAAGAAACCGGTCAGCTATTTTCGGATAAAGGAAGCAGAAACCAACCCACAGAAACGCAAGTCCTACATACACGGCAGCACCAATGCCATACAGTGCACCATCAGAAAGCATTTGTTGATGTTTTTTTTATTTTAAAAAACTTCTGTATCCCGATTCTTGCCAACCTCTATAAAACGAGCGTATATGTAGATATGCTCGAAAACGTACACACAAAAAAAAAAAAGAAAAAAAAAATTTAAAGGAAAACGTGTATGAAAGATCACATGATAAAAGAAATGCAGTACTTGGAGACAAAAAAAATGGTGAGGCAGAAGAAATGTATGAAGCAGCAAAGCTTCGAAAAGAAGACATACCTACACGAGGATGATACATGTATATTTCTTAATGTTAAATACGCAATGACAAAAAACTGGAGTAAACTGTAAATCACCTCCTATGCTAACAAAGAAGGGGGGGGGAGAGGGACAAAGAGTCATGACGGAGGGCCCTCGTACTCACTACGACCGCTTCTTTGTCTGCGCCACCCTCCTCTCCTCTTCGGATGCCTCAACACTCCCCCTCGGCGCATCCTCCATGAACGCATAAACCACGTACCCGGTGCCAATGGCCACCACAACACCGACGGCAGTAAATCCACCGCAGAGCACGTCATCCACACCGAGCCATGGCGCCACCACCTTCATACCCACCATAAGCCCAATGAGTGGGAGTATCAACATGGCAGCGCTGACCATCACGAACACACGCAGAACATGCTGATTGCGAGGCTGACCCAGCTGCTGGGCAAGAACAGCGCAGCCTTTTGCTTTCTCTTTCAATGGTGCGGAGGCAGCACGGAGAAACTCTGCCTTAGCCTCGCGCGCGCTGGCGACAATGTCCTCGCTCTCTGTGGCCGCAGCATCTTCCCTGTCGAGAGACTCGTAGAGTTCCTTGTAAATCTTGCGATTCTCCTCCTCCTCCACCTCCTTCAGTGGTCGCGTTCTAATGGCGGGGGTGGGGGCGGCGGCAGCGGCAGCGGCAGCACCAGAAGAAGCAGTTTCGCTGTGATTTGGGGCCGAATCACCCAGTTGCTGTGAGAACATATCTATACGAGAAATCAAATAAACAATCACGATATATGTAATGACTCAGGAAATAAGATATCTTCTCTTGTAACTATCATTAGAAAGAAAGGAGAATAAAGCAAGTTGGTTGCTGTAGGACATTGTGTACTGTGGGAGATATATATGTGGTTGTTCAGCGAGTATACATTTTAACCTACAATAACGCGCCAAAAAAAAAAAAAAATGAAAGCCACATCTCAGCGACTGGTACAAATAAAATAAAATCCTCCTCATTTCTTTTTTAGAATATATTGCAAAAAAACAAACACACACAAGATATATATTCAGATGCGACGCAAACCAGAGGAAAAAAAGACGGAGCGTCACAATATATATATCACAGAAACGCATCAGTGACGATTTCCTCAGACTCCCCATTACAGTGGGGAGGGAGGGGGAGGGACATCTACAAGTTCTCAAGAAGTTCTGCCTCTGGAATGTCTACCAACGTTACCGCAAAAGGCTGTTCATGTGTGCTATCTGTGACAACCACAAGCACGCCATCGCCCTTTGTTTCACCTTCGACAAGCTGCACAAGCGCCTCAAACGGATACGTTAGCCCAGGCACAGTGTACGGTATCTGAAGCACACTGCGCTGCATTGTGTACGTGTCGGCAGCGTACAAAAAGAGAAGAACAAGATTATGTAGAGGTTCCGAGCCAAGGTTCTGCAGCATGACCTTGATCTTAAACACCGGTCCCAGTCCCTGCACTGTGGCCATGACGCGCATCTTGTGTGTGGCAGAATGAGAGACAGAAGGAAGTGATCCAGCACGTGCCATACGTGTTTGGTGTTGCTGGGCCTCTATTGTGACCGCAGGCGCAGGTACCCGAGTAAGCGAGGAGCTGGCCCCTGGCGCAGCGGTACTGTCCCCCACCGCAGGAGCATCGCTAGGAGACCCACCGCTGGGAATCGCGGTAAGCGCAGAGAAAGAAACGGGACTTACTTGCCGCGCTCCTGTAGGCGAAGACGTGCCGTTGCCATCATCCAGCAAGCGAAGATAGGAACGCGCGGTGAGGAGGCCAAGGCGACAGAGGTCGTACTGAAAGATACGATACATGTCAACAGCGTACTCCCTCTCCCGCTCCGTTTGCGCCGTGAACACAGAACTCAGCAGTGGAACAGGGATCGGGTCGCCTTGTTCCGCTGGTGGCCCGCCCTCGGTGGGACCTTCGCCATTCAGGTTGGCGTTTCTATGCAACAGTTCCACCACAAGGGAACCGTTCTGCAAGACGAGAATGAGGGCCGAGTCCTCACGTCCATAGCGTCCATAACGCATGGCAGTCACTGTACCGTATGCCTGGCTCACGTGCTGGAGCACCTTGCCTACATAGACGCGCACTTCACCATTCGTCAGCGCAACCACCACCGCTCGCGCCTCGCCAGTGACGGGATCACTAATTGCAACAAGATTCGTGGCGACAGTGGGCAGAAACACGTTGCTCTGGCGCTTCCCCTTCAACGTGTAGTAGGAAAGCGTGTTTGCCATCGTGGTGACTGCGATAATGTTGTTGAAGCGGGCAATCGCCGAGGGCTGAGCATCGGGCTGGATGACCGAAGTGTGCAATGTGCCGTTCTTGATAGAATAAATGCGACTGTCGCGGCAGGACACAATCAGACGATATTCTACTTTGAGACATCCCGCAGTAACTATGTGAACCGGCACACTCGGCATGCGCACCTTGACCGCAACATCGGCTGCGGAGTTCTTCAGAATGTACACGAGACGGTTCTCACAGCCAATGACAAGGCAGCTGAGACCACCGTCCTCCGGGCTGTCTTGGTTGATCGAGCTCAGGCACGTGACGGCATCCATCTGCCGAAGCGGTTTTGCACGCACACGTTCTATAAACTTTTCCTTCTCTTGCGGATTCTCAAGCAAAAGATACTCGAGTGTCCGCGTCGACACCTCAATACCACTACGCAGTAGGGCGTCTAGCTGCTCCGTACCCGCGTCTGCAGACATCTCACCGCGTGATAGCGCCCCCCACGTGGTCTGCTCCCCCTCGTCAATTTCCACACATGGTAGTGTAAAGCGGTAAAGGGGGTTGTTATTGCGATACATAAAAACGTAGGAGCCAACCGATACCGCTACTACAGGGCGAGTGAAGGCATCGCTAATCTCCATATAGAATGACGTGATGGCCGATGGAACCCCAAGCAACTTGAGTTCCTTCTGGAGAGAAGTTCCACCGAACATTTTCAGCTTCTTACTGCCATCCGCCACGAGCAGCTTATAATCTCCATCGCCTGCAACATCGGCGGTGTCAATGCAGCTGGTGTAGGCCTGCAAGTTCGCCAAATGATCACGAAACGCATATAACCAGAACTTTGGCTTTCGCGCCTCGCTACTGCTCCCCCCTGTGTTTGACTTCCCTGTAGAATTGGACATATGTACACAGAGCGTATCTTACAACAATATATATAGTCCTTTATCCCTTTTTCAAATACACACAATAAATAAATAAAAAAGAAACAACGCCAGCAACAAAAAGGAGGTGAGGTTCTAAATTCAAAAAAAAAAAAGCGAAAAAAGCACGATGTTTCGATGTAGGTATATCCTCGTAGATATGTGCACAACTGTGTGTGTGAGTGTGTGTGTCTGTGTTTGTATGTGTGCCGGGGGAGGGAGAGAGGGTAGTACGAAGTCTAAGAGAAAGAAAAAAAGAAAAAAAAAACTGTACCTAGTTATCTCTGCTAGCTACGCTCCTCAGTGTGCTGGAACGCAAAAAAAAAAAAAAAAGGCAAAACAAAAGAGAGAGAGACATAGCAAAATAAGAAAAATAAAGATAGAAGTATTCAACCGTTCAGTTTATTAATAAAGCAAACCACGAAAGCCAGCTTTTGATGAATGTATCCACGTAGACAAGAATAAAAAAGCAATTGAAACAATACTGTAGTTTGTAAGCACACAGCCATACGTCTGTTATTATTGGAGGAAGGCAACTATGCCTTATATTTGTATGCATTAGCCGTCTCACCTCATTCCACATTTTTCCAAAACATGGAAACAAAGACAGGTGATTTCCTCCGCGACATGCTAGCTCACGTGTATTCATCATTTGAGAATAAGTCACCACCAAAACAACAAAGAAAGCATGAAGCGCAATTATATCTTACCAATGGTTGGTGTACACACCAGCTTCTTCTCCAGCATGCCAAGCTGATAGCAACTTGCCTTGGAAGCGGGATCATTAGAAAACTGCGGTGGCTGTGTCACTGCCACCATCGAGCACGGCCCATCATCACCAGGCGAATACCCTTCTACCGCCACATCATAGTACACACCAGCGATGTCCATCACCATGCGGCCACTACGAAGCACCTTCAGCTCGCCAACCTTCCCTGGGGGGAGCTGATTAAGAGCAAATGGCTGGTTCGTAAAGAAGCGCGGCAGTTGCATCCACACCAAAGGACCCTCTGCAGCTGCATGATGATGAGAAGAGGAGGAGGTAGCAGGCTGCGCAAACTCACCCGTGGCGGCCATAGAGGAAGATTCAAAGTGGCCCAACGACGGCGCCAACGTCTCACGATAAAAGCGTGCATTCGCAGCGTAGCACCGCCGCAGCTCATCTGAACCTTCTTTCAAAAACGCGGTTCCGTCGAGAGTGTCTTGCGGGGGTTGCGTGTCATCACCCTCCACCTTGCTCTCTGACTTTATCCCCGAGCGCATACGTGCGGGGAGAGAACTATCAAGTGGGGTTGGGTGATACATAGTTGCGTACAAGTCGCCACCCGTCATGCCATCTCCCACGATGCTGTTAATCGTATTAGGCTGAAAGCGCTCTGTTGTGACGGGGTACGTGAAGACATCCACATAGCGCGTAGACGCCTGTTGCAGCGCTGCATGTGCACTCAGCTGTGGTCCACCGCCCCCAGCACCACGAGCGGCGCGGGTCTTTGCTCCAGTGGCAATTCCTGACTCTGTGTTACCGCGAGCTCCAGCTCCGCTACTGCTGCTCCCTCCGCCAATACTTTGACCTCCTCCTCTACTGCCGACATTAGTGTCCACTTCGCTGTGAGACTGTTGTTGTTGTTGATCAGCAGTTGCCTCTTCGTTTGCCTCTACTTCAACCTCCTCTCTTTGAAGACGGGAAAGCTGCAACATGGTGAGATCATCGTAGTCTGTCATGGCACTGGGGACGGCAGCGGCGAACTGGGTGCTCTGCATCACCAGCTTCGGCTTGAACTTGAGGTTTGGCGCTTTCGGTGGCATGGTTTCCTCTTTGAAAATAAAAAAATTGTTTACCTATTGTTTTGTCTGTATTGTACTTAACTATAGCAACAAAAATAGTAGCTTGCAGCCAATTTCTGCTTTGGGTGCTGAATTATGAAAGACAGAAAATCGACACGTCGTTCGTCTCTTCTTATTTTTTTTAAAAGAAAAAAAGGACTAATTGATATTGTTTATTTTCACTAGAAAAGAAAATCCGGCAAGTGAAAATATATGGAATGAGGACGAACACAAAAGCAAAGTAGAAATAAACCTCCAGGCACAACAATCACGTTGTATATACTAGCGTATATACCTGATGATTTAATGTTTTCGCGGCGCTGTATACGAGCATCAAAGTATGTATTTATTTTGTTTCTTCATTTACTTTATTTTTTTTTGCTTTGCTCCTCAACGCTAGAGTATCGGAATATTGATAGCATCACGAAGCAGCATCTCCAGGTATTTACACATATTATGTATATGTATATATATAGCAACAGCATAACATCGACTCGCCATTAAACACCAACCAACAACAATAAGAACATTTTTAACATCAGTAAATAGGTAGATAGATGGAGATAGTATCATACTTTTTCTCTATCACACATTCGCTGTTTCGTTCCACTGCACATACAATTGTTTATTTTATGTTTATGTTCAGATGCTCATGTCTCCGTCAAAGGAGCTGAACCCAGCGAGAAGGAAGATCGGATAGAATGGCTTCTGGCGAATATTATTGCACCAGTTCCACGCGCTCGTAAGACGCCCATCAATGCAGCTACCGGCATCGTCCATGTTGTCACCTCCGCTACCATCGAATCCGTGGCGGAAGAAGTCGCGTAAGATTGCACACTTGGCACCTCTACCGCCACCCCACACCTGCTTCAAGTAGGTCATGTGATGTGGATCCTCCTCGAGCCGGTCAATGTACGCAATAGTCCGTAGAATAGGAATGCTAATACGAGATACCTGCCCGTATTTGTCAATAAAATGAAATGCGTTGGGCACTTGATCATCACCAAGGTGAATGCGCTCAGACCCAACCCACTCGCCTAACTCTTCCTGCGTTTCCTTGAGCACAGTCTGGATGGCGCGGTACAAATTTGGGGCCTTCTGTACCCGCTGTAGACCTTGCCCGGTCGCGCGCAGTTCGTATTTCTCATTCGGGTTGAGCATGTCCTCCTCTGCTATAATCCATAGGGAGTACATCTGTCTACAAATGTTTTTCCACAAAGAAAGGCTCTGCAACACAAAGGTGTATTGGCGTCTATGATTGTGAGTAAGTCGACTGCCATCCGCGCCATCCTCGATGGCAAGACTCGTCAGTTCCGTGGGTGTATCGGGAGAAAATAGCTCCTTGAGAAGCGCGAGCAGCTCCTCTGTGGTGCGCACGTTGTCATTAGAAAAGCAGTTGGCATCATTCAAGCTGCGCACCGCCACCTCAACACGTTCCTCGCTCACGTTACAAGCCTTTGTGAACTCCTCCACCACCTCCTTCACTGCGACATCCTTTGCCCTCAGGCACTTGTTGAGCGTTGTGCGGTTCTTCAGCAGCGGCACAGGCGTAATGCACAACGGCAGACGTGGGTCCTTCAGTATCGCCTCGATGTCAAGTGCCTTGCAGTAGCCGCCTACTGTGGTTAGCCTCGAGACTACCGAGAAGCCAAGTGCTTCGCGGACATTCTCATTCTGCGCTGCATCTTGAACCATGTAGAGAAATTTTACGTAGTCCGTGCGCAGCATGTCAGGATTCATAATCTTATACCGCCGGCACGTTTCAATCGCGATGCGAATCTCCTGCTTGTAGGGCTCGAACTCGCGGTCTGTTAATAGACTAGCAGCCTTGCGCACATCAAGGCCAACCACAAGGCCTGTGAGAGCGTTCATGAGCTCCTTCACTATCACCGCATCGCGATTTTTCTTGAGCACCCCCGCGTTGTCAACCTTATCTGTGTAGCAAGAAGACAAGATGATGCCACGCATCAGGCGTTGCACTTTGCGCTCCTTAGGATTCAGACGTAGGGGAATATAGTCGGCCTGTTCAATGGGTTCAGGAAGCAACTCATACTCGTTGTCAAACTTCGCGTTTTCCCTTCTCCCGCATCCTCTCAGANATATACGTTTGCTCACCTTTCAGCCAAAGTCCCAATGCAAAGGGTCGGCTATTCCTATAGTAGCAAGGAATACTCTTCTACATAACAAGTGTATATGTATGTATGTATGTATGTGTGTGAGCGAGAAAGAGAGAGAGAGAGAGAAAAGTAAAGTAAGTGATGTGCATAAGAAAAGTAACATAAGCAATTCCTTCGCACGTCTATTCTTCGCAATCAAGCAGAATGTTTCAATATCAGTGTATGCCTTTTATGTCCTATTATGCTTTGCGTTCTTTTTTTCTTTTCTTTTTTTTAAAAACATTACAAAAAAAAAAGATTCTTTTTTAAGTATAGACGTATCTTGAGAAAAGACCCACGTACACAGTGTCCCCAGATTGCTCCACCAAACGTTAGTCCACATGCTCATAGTAGAAAAAAAAAGCAACAATCAAACCAACAAAAGAAAAAGAGAAAGTTTCTGTAAAGACGGAAAACAAAGAAAGTGGCTTATTTTTTGTTCTAGATATCACTGACCGACGAGTAAGAAAAAAAAGTATGTGAGACGTATCTTTTGATAGGTAACAATAACTGGTTAAAAAAAAAAAACAGAGAAAAAGTTAACTAGCAGAATATATAGCTACCTCCTTTTAATTTATGTATCGTCAATTCCTGAAAAAAAAGGGGGGAAAAATACTACCACACATCTTTAAAAGTACTGTACTAGCGGTTTGCACACTTCATGTGTGCACACATCTCACATTCCTCCCAGTTCCGTAGTACAGCCAGCGTCCTCGCAATCTGCGTGGCAATACTTTATTTTGCCGCTTTTCTTCTCTCTCCCTCTCCCTCTCTCTCTCTCTCTGCGCTATTCCATGAGCCGTCGTACTAAACCACCGGCGACCGTTTCACCATCTTGCTGTAGGACAAATCTGCCCAATGCGCGGCAGTCCTCTGCGCGATCAATAGCAATTTTCATTTCGGCCCGAAAAACAACAAGCGCCTGCGTAGACGGAGGGATGCACTTGACCATTCCCTTGGACCACTCTCCGGTCTTCTCGTTCATCTTCGCAATCAGAAGCACCACCTTCACCCGAATCGTTAGTGCGTGGATAACCATCGTAAAGGTTGCGCCGGGTAGCACCGATTTGGCCAGCGTCGGGAACGTCTGCATATGTGCTTCAAAATCTGTGACAGGGTTCACTAAGGCAGAGGGGTGGTAACCTACACAGCCAGGGTAGAGGCCGACCAGACTAGAGGAGGTGTTGATCTCTACCGTATCGCCAGCCAGTGCAACCTTCACCACTCCAACAGTTGGCTTGTCGATGCTCTTTACCATCACCTTCACATCAGAAGGCCGGAACAGAAGTGTGTCGCCGCGTGCAAGACGCCCACTCTCCACACGGGCGTAGAGCGTCGTCCCCTGAATATCTTGGAGAGAAATGCGCACCGGCCCGTCAAGCAAGCGGCTCTCTAGCGAGCAGTTGTCTATCATCTCCATCAGCGAAGGTCCAGTGTACCACGGCATCACAGTCGAGTCTTTCGACGTCATGTTCGTCCCTGCCATGCCACTGATGGGACAGAAGCCCATCACCACTTCACTACTTACTTGGATCTGTTTGAGAAGCAACTTGACCTCGCTCACCACATGGTTGAAGCGGTCCTGCGAGTAGTTAACGGAGTCCATCTTGTTCACCGCAACGATAATGCAGCCCACACCAAGTGTCTTGAGGATCATGAGATGGTCCTTTGTGCCGTGGGCAAGGCCTCTTTCAAACTCAGAGATGCTTGCGGTGACAACCAGCAGCGCCGCATCGGCCTGAGTAGCACTACTAATCATACTCAGCACAAAGTCCTTGTGCCCTGGTGCATCCAAAATGTGAATGCGGCGATGCTCGGTCTCAAAACAGAAGGAACCAGAGTCAATAGTGACACCGCGACGCCGCTCCTCCTCGGACTGATCAAGGAGCCAGGCGTACTTAAAGGACTCCTTATTGGACGCCTTACCTGCCTTTTCGTTCTTCTCCACATCGGCTAGAGAGACCTTGCCGAGCAGCAAGAGAAGATGCCCAAGTGTGGTGCTCTTACCGGCATCCACGTGCCCCGCAATAACAAATGTGCAGTCCAGCTTGTTTTCACTCGGCATCACCGACGCCACATCCTTGTGTCGATTCTTGAGCGCTTTGCTAGCCCGCTGCATCGTCGTCAATGGCGCACCATTTGCTACGGCGCCATCCTCCCTACCTTCCTCATCGTCATCATCAGCCTTGCTACCTCTACGAGGTCCGTCGCCGTTCTGCTTTGGATTGGATGCCGCCACCTTCAGTACCCGCGATCCGCCATGCTGCTGCTGGGCTTTCTTGCGATCCACACGCATATCCAGCAAGGCAGCCACTGCAACGTCCATGTCATAGTTGCTCTCGCGCAATGCCTTTACTGCCTCAGCCTCAGAGAGGGGGAGCTCATGAGGCGCAAAGGACTTCCACGTCTCGTGCGTGCATGTCAACATCGAGTCCAACAGCTGGAAGTCTTCGTCTTTCTCTGGGTTAATAGTGGTGTGAGTATTGACGAACTCCTTAGGAGCATCACTCCCGCTACCGTTGTTGTCTCTTCCCTCTTCATAGTTGTCCCAGTTGCCTTCACCATCATAGTCATAATCCTCCTCGTCATCGTAGTAGTCATCAGCATCTTCGTCCATCAGCTCCTCCAAGGCAGAGTAGAACTTGCTGTGACGGTTCATTCTATATATATATATATATATAGTCTCTCCTGCTACTTGTAATATCTAGCACTACAAAGAATTACCTTTTTTTTTGAAAGAAAAGAAAAAAAAGGAAAAAAAAGTGCGATTATGTATACTGCTAGTGTTGTGGTATCACTACAAACTTGATCCCTGGACAGTTGATTTTTTTTGTTGAAAAAAGCGTTTATATCTTTAAAAAAAAAAAAAAATAGTAGATGTTAAGAGAGAAGCAGCGTCGCGATAAAAGTGTATAAATACTGTGATATGTATTTACTCTTTTTCTATCGCTTGTTTTTCCCCCCTTTCTCTTTCTTTCTCCCTCTCGGAGAACTTTCTAAAAGCAGATATTGATAAGTCAACGGTATAATCAACCGAAAAAGCAGCCAAGAGAAAAAAAAGCAGATATTTAAGCAGCCCTTTGGAAAGAAAAAGCGTGCTAGAGTAAAACAGCACGATCACCTCAACAAAAAGTATGAAAAAAAAGGGGAGGGAAAAAAAAAAGTGATCTGGTCATCAAAATGAAAAGACTAATAATAGCATAGCATGCTGAAGGAAGAGTTCAAGTCACACACAGATCAGATACATTTGTAATCAAAGCAAATTTCACTGAAGAAACGAAAAGATCTACAAACAAACAAACAAACAAAAAATAATTCTTTTTTTAAAGGAAAGAATACAATGAAACTATACAACTGCGGTACACAGGCAAACAGATCTTTTGATGACAATGAGAGAATCCAATGTATCACCACGAGTATGTATATTGGCACTTGTGATGGTTGCCTTTGAGCACAGCACTTATGGAGCAAACAGCAAATCCCTTCCTGCCTCTCCGCACACAACACTAGCGAAACTTCTCTTTCTCTCTCTTGTTCGTTGTGACACACACGCACACACGCACACACTGCCTCGCTTCAAGCAGCACGATGCTGCACTTCCCCCACACCAAACGAGTAAAAAGTTGCATCAGAGGTGTCAGAAAGAATATAAACTGGCTCCTTCGCGCTCGTCTTACCACCACCACCAGATGCATTTGCCGCTACCATCGCATCGTAATCATCCAGTGCGCGGCGCGAGAATACAAGCCCGCTCACGATATCCCTCACTGCGTCTTCCTCAATCAAACCGTATTCTTCAATGTAATTCATAAGGCGAATTGCGATTGTGATGCAACGTCGCACGACAAAAAGATTGAGGCGACGTGTCACCACCGTACTACTACGCAGGGATACTCCAAAGGCGACAATAGACTCTAGCAACGGGCGGAAAGCGCGATTGTACACCTCCTGCTGAGTGTATGAAGGCGCGAGCACAAGCAAGTACATAAATATGACTCTAAACTCCGTAAACAAGGGGAGTATGTCAAGCCCAATGATTGAAAACGCGGCAGTAGCCATGAGCATCACCCATAGTTTCAAGGAAACAAGGCTGAGCTCAACAGGTCCTTCTGACGCGGCTGCCATTCTCGCACGTGCGGTTTTAGAGGCTGTGCTGTTGCCACGTAGCGCTATAGACGTGGCATAAAGAAGTGCACCATGCTCCAGCAGCAGCGTGACGATCTCTCTAATAAAAGATAACATGGTTCATAGATGAAACAGTACTTATTATAATAATGATCAAGAAAATAACCCTTTTTGTATTTTTGTGATTGTATATCTGATATCTACAAAAAAAAAGATAAAAAAATAAAAAAAGGAGGGAAAAAGAGCAATAGCTTGCAATATATATATATATATATATATAGAGAGAGAGAGAGAGAGAGATGTTAATGTTCTTCTGGCAAGAAAGTCTGCGTAGCATCATATATCTTACCAGCAGTGGTTCTCTCAGCCTGAGGAAAAAGAAAGGAAGTAGGAAAGAGAAGATCTGGCCCACACAATACCATTACCTGACACTCCTCCGACAATGGGACATGTGTAGCGTACTGCGCGCTGCCACCACCACCTTGCCAGCAAAACGAGAGTACACAATAATGGATTTAAGCCACACTTTCTTTTCGCTTTAACATTTTTTTTTTTTGGGGAGCCATATCCGTCCATTTCTCGATAGCAAAGAGAGGAAAAAGGTAAAAAGAGAAGCGAAGGAAACAACAACAAAAAAATATTGATGTACCTTTGCATCTTCATTTTGCAATTTTTCCTCCCATTGCGTAGACTGTGCGTGTTCTCATGGACCACTGAAGAAAAGGATTTATAAAAAAAGATATAAAGAAGATGGCATAAGAATTGTTTTGGTAGGCGCTATACGCCACATCCTCTTCTTACCCTACCGCTCAATATATATTTTTTCTCTTTCCCCCCGCTCTCATTGTTTTCCAATGCTCCGTTTTCTTAGTCAAAAATAACTTCCTTTCATATTTCGTCTTTTTCCGATTCGTCGACACTCGACTTCATTTTTCGTCTCTCCCCTTTCTCATCGGCAGATCACTTACTCATTTTTTTCTATTACAACGCTGTGCTTTGATATTGTGCCGCCACGACGTACCCGACAAGTTCATTACTCACCTCTCACATCCCTCCAGCCATGTTTCTCTTTTCACTTGTTCTTTTACCCTCCCTTGGCCTTTTACGTTGCCTTTTGAATCATTCATTCCTCCTTCTGTTTATTTCCTCGCCTTCTCGCTCTCGATCGTACTGAATTAAATCCTTCACCGAGAAAAAAAAGAAAAAAAAAACAGATACGAAGTAAAGTGAAATATATGAAAAAAAAAAATTGAGTGAGTAAGCACGCCTGTTTAACACTCCTATTCTATTCATTTCATAATGGAAGTGGGGTGAGACGCCCATGAACTAGCACTGTTTTCCATTTACTTTACTATGTTTTGACACATCAAGTCAAAGTATCTTCACGCGCGCAGCATGATCTGGCTCAGAACGATGCACACATGATCTATATGTAGTACCGAGTAGAAAAGCATACACAGGAGACTGAAGGTGATTTTCTTCCCTTCTCTCCTTTCCTGTCATATAGCAGGTACGTAAGGAAGCAAAACAGAAGAAAAACAAACAAAAATAAATTAAAAGAAACGTAAAGAGACACACACACAAAAAAAAAGGTGATAGGAACCTTAATGGGAAGCTTGGAAAAAAAAAAGAACACTAAAAAGAGAAGCAGTTTTTTTTTAAAAAAAAAACTCATGACGGACAACAGCTAACCACAAGTTCATACTATATATAAAACAAAGTAAATAAAACATGCTCATAGAGCGCGTCAAGAAAAAAAGAAAAAAAAGAACCAATAATAAAGACCCCAACACACACGCACGCGCAATACACTTGTGCTGAGTGTAAGAACAAAGACTTCTATATATGGTCCATTTCATAAATTTGGGGACTCATCTATGCATATGCCTTTTTTTTATAAATAGCTGCGATGCTCTGTCTCGCGCTTTCAGCAGTCACTGCGTTAAAAGAAAAAAAAAATTGTTTCCTTCCAGTCTCCCGCGCATATGCGGACCTTTGGAATACAATTTCCAAAAAGTTGCTTCTCTTTATTGATTCCCAATTTTTATGTGTATCTTTTTTTGCTTATTATTTCACAACAGTAAAAAAAAAAAGGATGGCCTGAAACCAACGCATATAATAATAATAGTAAAATACCTTGATATCCACGATCTCTCCACTCAACATTCAAACTTTCTCTTGAAAAAAAGACACATCTGCAATTTTTTTGTTCATATCTGATTTCATTTTTTTTCCGTTGCATTCTCTTCTTGTTTCCCCATCTTCTGCTAATTCCAGCTCTATCAAAGTCATTGTGCAGTGCTAATAAAAAAGTACATGTGCACAACGAAAGATATCAAAAAAAAAACATTTCCGAAGAAAAAAAGAAGAGCACACAGAAAAAAAAGAAACAGAAAGCAAAAAAAGAAAGAAAATACTACCGCCCTACCAAAAAAAAAGACAAAATAAAAAAAATAAAAAAGCCAAAACCAATAAAAAGAATGTCGCGTTTCACCTTCTATTTCTTATCTTTCCTTTCGGCACGCGTGTGTATTATATATCTGCAGACGTTCTGCAGCAATAACTTAACCCAGCATCGCATCCAACACACGTCTTAAGAGCTCATGTGGCGGCTGAGCACCTCCTGGGCCTCGGCAATCTTGGAATCGAGAATAGCGGGGGTCTCGATCATGTTGAGGATTTCGTTCGTGTCCATCTCGAGAAGCATGCCGGTGATCTTGGCGGCAGCAGATGGGTTGCTGCTGACGATGTAGGAGTAAAGGCGCTCGCCAAGAACGTTCTTCTGCTGATCCGGGGGCATGCCGCTGATGATGGCAGCGAGGTTCTGGCCCTGAGGAGCGACGTGCTGACGAGGAGGCATCATAGACTGCATCGGAGGCTTCTGGGGCATGGGACGGGCAGCGCGCATCTGGTTCATGGGGTTCGGACCCATGGGACGGATCGGGCCAGGTCCCATACCGTTCATCGGCATCATGGGCATGCGCTGGAAGGGCATACCACCCATACCGCCCATACCGTTGAACATCTGGTTGTTCATGTATCCCATGTGAGGCATCGGTCCCATGTTGGACATTGGAGCCTGGCGCATGCGGAACTGCTTGCTGCGGTCCTCGAGATTCTGGCGGCGGGCATCCTTGCGCAGAGCGTAGGTGACAAAGAGAGGGCGAGGGCAGAGGAAGGTGCTGCCGTGGAGCTGGTGGATGGCCTCGGAGGCGGCGTTCTGGTCCTTCATGGACACGAAACCGAAGCAGCGGGACAGACCAGTCTCGCGATCCATCATAACGGTCACGGACACGGTCTCCCCAAAGCGCTCGAAGAGCTCCTTGAGGCGCTCGCTGGTGACGGTGTCATCAAAGCCCTTGACGTAGAGGTTGGGGTACTTGCTGTGCTGCTGAGCGCGCTCGCGGCGGGCCTGCTCCAGAGCACGCTGGCGCTCCTCGCGAGAGCGGAAGCGGCTGACGTCGAGCTTCATGCCCTCCTTGGCAATAGAGCACTCAGTGTCGTTGAGCTCCTCCACGGCGTTGGCGGCAAATTCGTGCTGGCTGAAGGCGACGTAGCCGAATCCAGTCTCGGACTTGGCCTCACCGAGGTCGCGAACCTTGGCAGAGGTGACCTCGCCAAACTTGGCAAAGATCTCGCGAAGCTGCTCGTCGGTCACGCTGGGGGCAAGGTTCTTCACGTAAAGGTTGGTGAACTGCTTGAGCATGTCCTCGCGGTGCTGAGGCTGGTAGCGCTCAACAATGATGGAGGAGCCGTCCACCTCAACGCCGTTCATCTCATTGACGGCCTCGGCAGCAGACTCCTCACGTTCAAAGGAGATGCGGGCGTAGCCGCGAGGCTGGCCTTTCTCGTCGTAAGCGAGGCCGATGGAAGTAAGGCGGCCAAACTTGGAGAACATATCCTTGAGAGTGCGGGTGTCGACGCCAGCGGGAAGCTTCTTGACGACAATGTTGTTGACGCCGGAGCGGCGCTTGGCGGGGTCACGCTGGATCTTGGCAATGCGGAGGTAGCGGGAACCGAGCTTGGTGCCGGCAAGGTCAAGCGCCTTCTCGGCATCAGCGGGGTCCTGGAAGTTCACGTAGCCATAGCCAAGGGACTTCTGAGTGACGGCGTCTACGCAGACACGCACAGAGGCGACAGGGCCAATGCGGACAAAGTGTTCGTAGAGCTTCTGCTCCTCGAGAGCGGGGTCAAGACCACCGACCCAGATGGACGGGTTAGGACCAGTGAAAGCCATATTGATGAAGATAGAACGGAGGTAGTAAGATATATATAAAAAAAAAGAAAAGGAAAAAAGAAACTTTACAAAATTTATACTAGGGTTAAAAAATTTTTGGTTTTGATTTTTGTTTTTTTCGGGAACAGAAAAGAGAGCTATTATTTTTTTTTAAGAATATGAGAAGAAAAAGAAAGAGAATAACGTAAATGAAAAATGAATAGGCAGAAACAAAGGGGTTTTAATTGCCTTTTAAGTTGCACACAGTCAAGAGAGAAGGAGAGAAAAGAACACTAAATGGTTCGATTAGTGATCACAACAATAAATTAATAATGGCACGCTTTTCTTTAGAATAGAGTACTAAGTGGCACCCCTGCTCCTACACATCACAAAATGCCATAAAAATAAAAAAAGAAGGTGCTATACAACTCACTATAAAGCAAATCCGTATACAAACACCACCACATCTCTGCTATTCCGGAAGAAAGAAAAATAGAAAAACAACTACAACAAAATAAGAATAAAAAAAAAAAAATCTTTTTTTTGAAAATAAAGAAAGCCTCATAGTAGATCATATTGAACTCCCATAAAGCTATTCCCGACTTGACGGCGATCATTGCAAGTTGTTCACCCGTCAAAGAACAAAAAAAAAAAAAGAAGAAGAAGAAAAAAAGCTGTGGAGATAAATATCACACACATGCTCACATAAAAGCAATAAAATACATGCAGGTGAATCAAACAAATAAAAAAAGAAAAAGGAACACAGAGGTAGAAACCTCAAAAAAAGTTAGTTAGCTGCGACTTTGTAGTCAAACCATAGTAACAGGGGCTTATAGCGCGCCGGCTATCTCGTATCAAATACTTTACTTCTTTTTTTTCTCTTTCGGTCATTCATTCCTCCTCACCTAAAAAAGCGCCTTGGACACAAGCACATCTCGAGCAGGAGAGCTAGGCACAATGACGGTTTCGCGAGGGCGGACCGCAACAGCGGGGGTGTGAAGTCGCCTTACATCAGGGGTCTCCGCATAGGCCAAAGTCGCCGCAACACTGGCCCCGCGAGGTGGAGACTGATCCACAGCAGCAGAAGTGCTCTTCTCGCAGTCCATTGTGCAACAAGCGTTCCCATCCGCGGTAACCGTTGATGTGTCCGTCTGTGTGCTGCCGCCGTCCGCAGTCTCGAAAACAGCACTAGCAGTCGGGCGAAGAACCTCAGCTGCCTGCAGATACGCATTTGTGCTTTGCTTCACCACCACGCACGCATCATCGGGCTCACTGGCACCTCCTTGACGACTCGCTACTGCCACGTGTCTGTGAATCGGCAAAATACGCGGACGCATACTTCCGGCGAGACCATTTGCGGTAGGTACATTGCTGGCAGTGGTGGTGTTCGCGCGAGT
This sequence comes from Sergeia podlipaevii, assembly GCA_030849805.1. Taxonomy (NCBI): domain Eukaryota; phylum Euglenozoa; class Kinetoplastea; order Trypanosomatida; family Trypanosomatidae; genus Sergeia; species Sergeia podlipaevii. The sequence goes on from JASANZ010002189.1 coordinate 24,893, forward strand.
CGTTCGCCTCTGCCCAGCAGTGTGCACACCCGGTTTACCTGCACTTAGGCTTCCCGTTGTCGTTGCTCGACGGCCAGCTGAATCGCTGCCATGGAGTTGAGTGTTGTCCCGACGGCCAAAAGGCCGCCTGCCGGGCCTCGTTGCAGCCTCAGTGGACAGCGTCGAGGGCTTGGTAGTGGCGCTGAGACCACGTTCACGGCGAGTAAGTGAGCTGCGTGCCCCCTGTGATTTTTGAGAGGGGTGTGGTTGCGCTTCCTGCTGCTTTTGCTCCTGAGCACGCAACATTGCGATGTCTGAAGGAGGAGGAGGCAGTGCGCAGGAGCCACTACCAGACGTTGTGGAAGCAGATACACCCTTTTTAGATAGAAGTGAACGTTTAGACATCATGGCGGAAGAAGCAGCGGCACCGCTGTTCTTCTCATTGGCTACCTTTGCTGCTGTCATGTGAAAAAGTATATGTCGATAAAGTACAACTGTTCAACAATACTGTAAACCACAATTTTCTCTAAATGATTAAAAAAAGGAAATAGAAACACCTGAAATCTGCAATAAAATGGTACTAAGATATATATGCTTATTTTTTAAGAGAGAGAGAGAGAGAGAGAGAATAGGCAACAGATGTCAGATGTAGTGCAAACATTTTCTCTTTTTGTTTGCAACAGGGCTTTTTTTCCACTACCAAATGCAAAAGCAGACGTACTCTGCTGTCACTCAAAAGACAAAAAGTCGATCCTATTTTTTTTTTCGTTTTGAACTGTGTTTGACATATATAGCATGCACGCAATGTGCTAAAACTCTTCATCCGCAACAGAAACAGCAAGTCGAACTGCCTCGTTGCACGTACACGACATCACCCACGCCGCCAACACGTTCTCAAGCAAAAAGACCGCATGCTGCCTCTCACGCTCCATCAGTACCTCCTCCGCGACGCCACAGCGCTGCTCCGGGGACCCAAGATTGAGGTGCAGTGCAAAGTACATCCTTCCTTCATCCAATAGGGGACCACTGTTGAGTACGTACATAGCGGAGTTCTTCAGAACCGACGCTACCTGCCCCTCCTGCTCCCGCCCTGCTAGCTGAAAAACTAGCGACGTAAGCAGTAGCTCCTCCTGCGCTGCGCATGTTTTAGCATCCATGGATAAACGACTTCTCGGCAGCACAAAATTGAGCACCCACGGTGCAAAGCCACCGCGATGTGTTTCGTCATCAGGAACGCTGGAGAGCACGTACCTGTGGTTCACCCAGTTCATGCGCCCAGGTCTAGTAGTGTTATCTGAAAGAACAATAAAAGTAGAAGGATAGCGAGGATGATTCAAGGCCTGCGCAACCGCCTCTGCAAGCACGTAGCAGCCGCTCATCTTTAAGAAATCATCTACATCGTTGGCTACCTCTGCGCCGGTTGCTGCTGCGCTGGTAAGGTCAGGCATTAAGGAATGCCCATCGTAGTGAAAGTGGAATGGGGAGGACGTTTGAGAAGTAGAAGGAGGGACTGCAACTGCGCTAACCTCTTCCTCCTCATCCAGCCTCTCCTTAGTCACAGCGGTGGCAGCTGCTTTAGCTTCGCTAGCTTCAGGTGTTTGATGTGTCTGCTGCGAGCTCTCCACCGCCCCGGTCTCAGGAGGAACTCGACATACCGCTGTGCTATCTCGTGAGCCATGCTGCACATAAGGTGAAAAACGCTTCATCACAGCTCGTGCGAGAGAGCTGAGAGGGTCGGCACCTAAAGAGGCACTTGTCATCGTTGGCACCGGACTAGGTGAAGCATTTCGTTCTCTGTCTCTACGTGCCGAATGAGAGCGCGGCGGCGGCAGCACAGGCGCTAACTTGATGCATTTCCCACCCGAAGTTGACGTAGCAGCAGCAGCTAAGACCCTAAGTTCCTGGCTCTCGTGACTGTGCCGAAGAACACGGCGATGGCAGCGAAGAGACCTTGAAATTTGCTGAGGTGCTGTGGGAGCAAGGTGAAGATGAATGCAACTACTGAATAAGAGCGAGCTGCGGCCATACAAACTCCAAAAGCTCCGCTGCAAAATCCACGCAAAGTAGCAGCAAGTATGAAAAAGAGGCGTGTACACCTCCTTCTCTACAGCAATCGCAGTGGAGGAAAACTCGCCAGAAAGTTGATCCTCATCTGTTGGAGAGAGCTCCTCACCAGTAGCAGCAGCTACACGCGACTCTCTTTCTTCCTCCTCGTCTGTCATTGTCCACCCATCATCCTCACCTGCGTGCCGCCTGCAAGGAGCGCGGCGACGAACGACGTATATGCTCTCTACAAACGCGCCTTGCATCGCGTTACAGCTCTGGTTGAACCGCCGGCACTCAGCGATAAAGCTCTGATCGGTGAGTTTAAATGAGTCCCACACCTCCTGCAGCTGCGCCATCTCTCGCTGTGCGTGGTAGCTCAAGTACAACTGTTGCGTGCAGTACCCCACATCGACGTACGCGGCGGACCACACAAAGACCTCCGCATTGGTCTCTAGCAACCGCAGCCGCAGCGACAGCGCTGCATAGAGAACAAAGAAGGGGTAGAAGCTGGCAGGTAGCTCCGTGCGCACAAGGCGATACACAAGTTCTCTCGTTACCTGATGAAAGCCCTGGTACCATACCTTGCGCTCGCGCGTCAGTGCACTTTGCCATCGCACAGCAAACACATGCGGAGGGACTTGCGGTGCGGCACTACTCGCAGCGGCAGCAGCAGACACGCCATCGTCATCAGTGACGTCAAGGCCTTTCGCCCTTCTCCTCCACACTTCCGCTGCCACGGAGAAACGCTTGTGAGGGCCAAACAACTCGCGCCACAGACTCACAAAGCCGTGAAGGTAATGTGTGTAGGCTTCCATGTAATGAAAGGCTTCGGTTGCAATGTTGAGCTCCTCCAATTGTGTCTGAAGCCGCGTGCTAGTAGCAGTAGTGCTTGCACCACCACCACCTCCACTGCTAGCCGAGCTGCTATCTGCCCCTTCCCCTCGTATCGATGACGGAGTGCACGGCGATGGCAAGGAGGAAGGAGATGCCTGAAAAATGGTGGTGTCATCCGCGCTATCCCCGACGTGTGCCAGCTCCTCCTCCTCGTATAAGTGTTGCAAGCCTTGCAAACGTAGAAACTCTGCGTGTAGAAGTGCACTGACGCGGCGTCTCTGGCACCCACACCCACGCCTTCCTTGGCCCACCATCTGCGTAAGAATGAGAAGCTCACGCAAAATGGGCACTGCCGGACAGGCGCAGAGAGCTTCGGAAGAAGAAGAAAGTGGAGGGGCCTGGGTAGAAGTAACAGGATCCGGTATTGAAGATGAGAAAGCAGCAGTGATGCCGAGCCTCTCAAGTACCGCGAGACCCCTCATTTCTTGTGGTGAGCCTGAAGAGGCGAGGATGGCAATCTGGATAGACTCCAGCAAGACCTCAGCGTGAGGGCTAGTACTGATGGAGCTGAGAAGCGCACGATGCGCCTCCATCTCGCCAAACATCTTATCGGCTTCAACCTCTGTATAGAGTTGTAGGTAGCTAAAGACACGCGTGCAAAAGGCAAAAAAAAGGACGAGAAAAAAAGAAAGAAAGCAAACACGTGTGCACACTCAAATGTGAATGTATGTTCCCCCCCCCCCTTTCTCCCGTTCCCACGCAGTACGTCAAGTAGCCACGAGTTACTCTCCTACAGTTATTTGATCTATGTACTTCCCTTGTTCAGCAACGAGAAACCCAAAAACATATATATATGGAGAGAGAGAGAGAGAGAAAACGGAAAGGGAAGAAAGATGGCAATAAAAATCAGAGTCCAATACCATGAAAGTCAGCGACGCAAAAAAAAAAAGAAGCTCTAGCACAGCGCATACATGCAATATGCAGAAGAGAACAATTTAAAAAAAAAAAGTGGCAAAAGGAACGATTATGATTTATGATAGTAGTAAAGATAATTATGTGCACACACACCCGTAGTATATCAGCAAAGGGGGGATATTTGGCAAGCTTTTTGCAGTCATCCCAACGAACATAGACACACAGACACACGCTATTCACAAAAAGTTTAACTGTTCTCCTGCTGCTCGTGCCACTGAAGATACGGGCGTGTAGCGCAGAGCTCCTCGTAGATAGCGCGAGCCCAAGGATGTTTTATCTTCTCGCCAGAACGAAAGAAGGTGCCTAGATCCCTACCAGGGTTAAGAGCCTCGTAGCCATGCGCCTGCACTACCATCTCAAGCAGGTCCATGTCCTTCACAAAGTGGGACTCCGGAGTCTCACGGGCTTCGTACTCTAAAAATAGGCTCTGCAGCTCTTCTGCGAATACGGTGCTGCCACCCGAGGACGCCAGAGCGCTGAGTGACTGCACCGCAGCAGCCTCCTTCTTCGCCTTCTCCTCGTCCGGAACGTTCATTGCAGGGGAGATGTCACCAATAATAGACTCACCTGCGTCATGGCACAGCGCCATCTTTATCATGCGTGTTCTGTCGAGTGAGGTGTCGGGGCACATCATGCACATAAGCGACATACGGTACATGTGATCACTAATTGACTCAGGGTTGGGCACCTTGTGATCCACCCATCCCGTGCGTGGGGTGTCCTTCAGTCTGCCGATGGAATGCATAAAGGCAATCAGGTCACGCGCCGCAGTACTTGACGCAGACTTCATTCTGAAATATCAGTAAATGATACAGGCGATGAAAAGGAAAAAGAAAAAGAGAAAAGCAACTGCTACTTGGCCATTCATCAAATTAGTTAATAAAAAAACATAGAAACGAAAATAATGGGGATATTAAAAAAGATATATATAAAAAGAATTCTTTTTGCACAGCAGCAAGGCAATAACAAAAATCGCACGAGTGGATGGACGAGACAACATTAATAACTAACCCAACCATATCACTTCTGAATGAATCAATGTATATATAAAAAAGAAAATAGAGGGTCCATTTATAATAAAAGCAGGTTATCGATAAATTCAGTGAGTGTGAGAAAGCGAGATAAGGTAAAGATTAAGACGGAGAAAGAGCTTTCCCAAAATGAAACAATATACGCACTCAAGAGATACAAAAAAACATTACAATAAATACGCTCCGGTAGATATATCCCTCTTGTTTTCATCAAGAATAGGATCGCGAAACCCAAGTGCCTCGGCCAGCGTCGTATCCTTCCTTGCGGCCATTTGTCGCAGCAACTCCCCATCCGCCGCGGTGTACACAAGCATAGACGTGTTGCCTGGTGTGTTGGCAGGCGTCGCAGCGGCCACCTCCACGTGCACATCGGAGTTAAACTCACTCATGTAGCTCCACCGCTGTATGTGTTCAAACATATCCTGCAACCGCTGCCGGCGATATGCCTTGTCGCCGTTCCTCGCGCCTGAAGGGACCACCAGGTCTATCTGAGTCATTTTCTCCGAAGCTCCCATGATCTGACGCCATCGTGGGCGATCCACCGTGCGCACGTACACGCTTTCTAACTCTTCGTATGGGTACAGAAGTAGATGCAACTCTAGTTGCGCAACGGGTGGCAGTGGCGGGCGCTTCTTCAGCTTCTCCTTCACTTCATGTGGCTCCACACGCTTCATCTTCATTTTTTCCGTCCCAAATACAGACATGAGGTTCTCATCGAAAAGTCTCATCACGGAGCCGTCCTCCGCTGTGGTGACGAGTTTGACGTTACGCTCCCGTGCTGCCGTGCCCATCATCTTGGACAGCTCCACCATTTCAGGATAAGTAATGAACTTGCTAGAGTGCTGTCCTGGGTTGAGAAGGATACCAAACTGTGGCCCATCTAGCGCAACTGTGGCGAGCGTGCTAAAGTGTTGAAGAGTACCCGTGACACACACTGGGAACTGTAATGCACAGAAGGACTCCCAACACGTGCCCATGCGAGGCATTGGGAACCAACATGACTCGTACACGTCCGTGCGTGAAAAGTATTCTGTCATGTACTCCTCCATTGAGAAAATGGGTAGTACCAGCATGCCATTCTCCAATTCCATCAGACAGGGCACGCGGCGCTCCTCACACGACTGTAGCTCGATCCACAAGGGGGTGCCTTTGGGAAAGATATCGTCATCCACCCTCACCACCTCCGCACACATCTCCGATGTGCGCAGAAACACGTACATCTCTTGCCACGCTTTACTCCCAGGCTCCTTGTTTCTAACGTCGTCAAGTACCCTTCGTAGACGATCCAGTTTAGAATGGGACTTCATATTTGTGGTGTTGGACATCATTTCTTGAATCGTCCGCTGCCGTCCTCCCTCGGGAATGTAAGCAGACTCTCCGTCGTCGGCGTGCACACTGGTTGGGTCTGCACCCATGTAGCTGATAGTGTCCTTGAGGCGGTCAGGGACGGGTGGTTGCTCTCTATAGCCCTTGTTTGGGATCTTGCCAACCACAGCACTCCTGCGCTGCAAAAGAAGAGAACCCATAGGGCTTCTCGCAGTGAGTAGTCTTTGACTACAACATGAATTAAAGAACATATTTGCGTTCTTGTATGTTATTCAATAGTATTTATTCCTCTGAGTTTATTTTTTAAAACTATCTTGCCGTTGTTTGATTTTCAAGCCCTAGAAAGCTTCCCTATGTGTGTGTGTGTCGAGGTACACAAACTATGAGTTGAATGGCCAAAAAAAAAGTGCCTACAAGAAAAGTGCCAAATAGGAGAGTAAAACAAAAACAAAATTCGAACAGACCACAAAAAGAAAATAAAAAAAAGATGATGAAAAGCTACAAAGATAAGTTAAAATCGCATGTAGCAACGGCGAAATGTACATTTTCATACTTTTCATAGCACTTATGCTGGTATTTTTCTCTCTCTCTCTCTTACGTGCATTCACAACCACTAATATCCATTGTGCAAAAGAGTAGAGAGAACACGTTACGCCCAAGTGTGAACCTCCGTCAGAACCACAGTACGTCACAAGATACAGGACAAAGGAGCCAAAAAGAAGAAAAAGAGGTTTCGTCAGTTTCTTGCCGTTGGATTTGCCATCCGTTCCAAGAAGATGCGTTCCAGCTTCGCAGGAGGTACATTCTCCGCCATGGCTAGGTACTCTAGTTGATCTCGATGCAAAATAATCGATGCCAACGTATCTCGATGCTGATAGCGCAACCAATCGTCCTTCGTCGTCTCTAGCGTCATGGTACCTTCATTTTTAAGAAGCACTTGCTCAATATGCGGCTGGTACTCCAGACCCGGTCTAACGTACGGATCACCCATGAATTACCAAAAGGTGACCAAAAGAAAAACTGAAAAAAAAAAAAAGGTCACACAAAAGGAGAAAGAAAGGTCTGTCACAAAGACACCTACTACATGAAGATAGAGAGAAAAAAAAAAAGAAGTTCAAAAACGAAATGAGAAATGCAAGCAAATCAATTGCAAGTAGGAAAAAACAAAAAAAAAGCAGTCCACAAAATAAAAGTATTGCAGCAGTGGATCATATCAAACGGTTACACTCGAAAGCTCTTTGGTCCATCTCTCAATTGTATCGTTCTGGTAATTCTATGTCTAACAAATGTATAACAACACACATACAATAAGCGTCATAAAATCAAAAAGTGTAGTCTCAAACGCATGCTAGCGTCGCTAACTGTATGTCTTAAAAAAAAATCCAAAATGTAGTCTAAGTTTTTTTAAAAAAAAGGAGTTGCATTCACCACACATCAGAATGCTACGTCAAAGACGTCACTCTATTTTATATACTATCCTTCTCTATTCGTCAGAACCAGTGCTTCTTTCGCATTTGCTCAAACAAGGCGTCAAATTCTTCTGCTTCGTTTCGTGTAGGTGTTGGTTGTGGCAGGTTCGGTGGTCGTGACACTGGCGCCTTTGGCGGGCACGTAGCAGGCGCTGTTGCTGCTGCACTCGCTGGAGCAGGAGATGGACTAATCGGTTTGGAAACAACCTCTGTACGAACACAAGGCAATTCAGCAGAGGGGGAGAGATCCTTCACGAGCGGCTCTACAGAGGCATTAGAAGCCTTGCTCACCTTATCAGCCCTCTCATCCTCTTTGGCATCGACTGAGTGATGAGCTTTACCCGCAAGTGCACGCGTTGGCTTTTGTCTTCTCTGCACATCACTACTACTATCCACACCAAGGGAATACATGGGCTGAGAGGAAAAGATCCCTGTGCTACGTGGGCGATCCGCAAGCAGTGCCTCGAGCTCCGCCGCAGCCTTCTCCACTGCATTCTGTACCTTCGCGCCACTGCTGCCGACAGAACTGGCCACAACATCGATCCGCGCTGCCTTCTCGGGGCCATTGTTGGGGTCTAAATGCGAAGGAGCTGCAGTGCACGTGTCTCTCTGGGGCGGAGAAGCAGAAAGGCTTGACAATTCAATGGAAGAGGCCGGCGTCTTTGTAGTGGGAGGTTGATCATGAAGAGGCTCCTCTTGTTTCGTCGGGCACGAAGTACTCAGTTCTCTTCCACACTTTTTGGACATCGCACACAACTGCTTCCTAGTAGTGGCGACGGTGGAGGCAGGTGTCGACGATGGCGCGCTGGCGCCGTCTTGTAGCAACTGAAGTTCCCGCCCACGGAGCTGCATCTCACGGGCATAGTTGGCACGGCGCTGTCGATTTATTTCACTTAGTTCCTCCGTTCGCTTGCTTAATGCCGGCCGAAACTGCGTTGCTGCTACTTCTAGCTCAAGCTCCTGCTGTTGCTGCTTTTTGCCTAAGTTCTTCTCTTGATTACCCATCAATACAGCGCAGCTCTTACAGTTTTCTGCGGCACGTGAAGTCTTGTTACCTCGTGCATTGGTTTTTTCTTTGGTTGACAGTGGCTGCTCCTCTGATTGCTGTTGCGCGCGTGGAGTCACCGCCTTTCTTGTTGTTGTTGTTGTTGTTGTTGTTGTTGGCTCAGACGTCGAAGATAAGAGTGGCTGTGCGGGATAAATAATGCGGCCGAGTCCACCGCTGTTCAGTCTTGTCATACGTGCCGAGACAGGGGGAGTCGCCGAAGGTAACATTTTCTGACCATCCTCCACCGCATCGCTAGTGCCACCACGAAACTGCTCTAAGCGTCCTTGCTTCTGGTCACTATCCGCTCCAACCTGTCCGCCTAAAGAACCGACGCTTCCTGTTCGCGATACTGGAGCTATAAGGCAGTCCTTTCCAGTCCGTCCCCACGGTTGCGGTCCGTGCATCTCCTCATAACGCACTAACGCCGCGATGAACTGCTGCTTAGTAATATACTGCTCCTCGTCTTTGAATGTGCTTGCCAGAGCGACTACCAATCCAGAGTCCTCCGGATATAAGAGACGCGCCTGGTCTTTCACGCGCGCAAGCTGCACGGTATCACCACAGGGTGGCGTGTACTTGTAGAACAGTGCTCCAAAGCGAATGAGTCGCATTTCCATTTTCAATTTAGCCGCCTGTGGAGCGATCCCCCCTGACGACGGTGAAGTCCCAGAGGACTCTATAGCTATCGCTCCAGTACCGACAACAGAAGCACGCTCTGATCGCAATGCAGCATCGCAAAAGTAGGTGCTTTCAGTTCGCGTCATAGTACTTACAGAGACCCCGTCACTAGTCGCCGCAGAATGCGTGCGGACAAGACAATCGGTGGCGGATGTTCCCCTGCGTAGTGCTGGTGTCGTGTTCGCCGATCTGCTCTTCCCTTGATGCACTCTACTACTCCTGGAACCACCACTTATTGTGGAGTTTTTCGCCTTCTTATGAATGTTATCGTTGCATTGTGCCCATGCTGGCTTTGTGCCCTGGCGGGGCAGATTTGTCAATCTTTCCACAAGTGCAGCAGCAGACCCACTCTCCCTCACTGCAGCTGCTACTGGCGTTGAGCCTGTTGTGGCGCTCTTAGTCAATTTCTCTTCTTCCTCCGCACGCAAGCACTGCAGGTGCAACTCTTTTTCAATCTGCCATCGTTCTAGTCGCTCTGTCACTTCGTCTCGCTCGACACTCGACAGGCGCACAAGTGGGGACCGCCTTGCTATAGTGGTGGCATCACCACTGCAACTGCCAGAGCGCAGCGCACTGGATGCTCGCATTTGTCTCACCTGCTGTCGCAGCAAGCGCTCAGCGCCATCCAAATACAGCCGCTCTGCTGCCTCGAAGGGCTCCCGAGAAGTGCTGCGGTGGCGGCTGTTGGCCCGGCGCTCCATGACAATCTGGCGAGACCGCGGAGACAAAGTAGGGTGAAAAGTGAGAGCCTTTAGATCCTCTGCTTGCTGATCTAGGCGCCGCAGCTCACGACGCTCCCGCTGCTCTTCGTACTCGCGGAGACGCTCCTCAGGAGCTCGGTACCACTCGGCATGGTCATCCCCTCCGCAATATCTGTAGGCGGTAATGGTTGGCTTGAACGTACACTGTGCCGCAAGCTCCTTCGCCTTCGTCGCCTCAGCCTCCTCCTGCACTTGCTTTTGAGACACAAGCAACCCCTTGGCGTGTGCATACAGACGCCGTCCTGCCTCCGCGGCCACTGGAGAGACTGCACGCGGCTGCCGAGGCTTCTTACGCTCTTCCTCCTCACGCGCCACACGCTTCTCATACTTCTCTTGCTGCTTTGCGCGCGTCGCCGCGTTCGGGGCAGCCAGACGTGACTGGGCCACCAGATCAGTCTTTCTGCGTGGCTTGCGCTCCTTGGGTACGCCTTTATCTTCGCCCACCGCCGCATTATTGCCGCTAATGTGGTTGCTGTGACGATTACCACTGCCGCCTCTAAGAGAGCTGGAGCATCTGCCACCATCAGCGGAAGTCTTAAGGTGCATCAAGCGGCGGTGCAGCCGCTCGACGTATGCGGCATCAGAGAGTTCCTCGCCTGCCGATACACTACCGCCTCCGCTGCCTCTAGTTTTGCCACCGGTATAGTGCTTCCGATCCTCCAATGCTTCTCCTTCATATAGATGTCTACCGCTCGACGGAAGGCGTCGACGCAGAGTGTAAACTGAAGAGACAGGCGGTCGTCTCTGACGGCCACCGACGCTGCCACTACCCGTAGCGGATGAAAAAAACTGCGCGTAAGGAAAGTCTTCGCGTGAGGGCCCGCACTGGCCACGCAACATTTGCTGGACAAGCTCATCTACGCTGCTATCTGAAAAATCAGTTTCGCTGCCTGTGCCGCTATTTGATATCTCGACCACACGAGGGTCCGTTACTAAGCTCATCTATCTACAAACAAACAACAACAAAAAAGTCTCTAGTCTATATTTAGCAAAAACAGAAAAAAAAAAAAAGTACAGAAAGTAAGTCAAGTGGCGCAGTAGCTACTGGCCTCTGTAAAGAATGTGGGACCCCAAGCGCGTTTCGCCTGGCAACGTAGTATGTCTATTTCGAGGGATACCTCCTCGGTGCTAGTATCTCTGTGCAACTGGTATCTTGGTACTCAAGCACTGTTTTTGCACTCAAAAAGGAAATGAAAGAAAAAAAAAGTGAAGAGGGGATCATTATGTTTTCCTAACGCATATAAATATTGCTAAGAAAAAAAAATGTAAGAAGATATCAGTAGTCAATACAACCTCCTTCCTCGCAAAAACAGATAAAGAGGAAGGAATATCACTTTGCGTCACCCTCGTGTGTGAGTGCTTTTCAACAGACACTGTTAATTGTAGTTGTTATTAATAATGATACCTCAATCATTACCATATTAGACGTACACACGCCTCAGCAATCACGCACGTTGACTGTCTGTATCGAAGAAAGAAAGAGAAACCTACTTCTCCATGAAGTCATTCGTGCATATCGCATTGTGTGTTTGTATTAAAACAAAAATGTTACAGAAAATGAGATATTCTCTTTTATGCGTAATAAAAAGAAAAAAAGAGCAACTATCCAAATGCTAACGCCAAAAAAAAAAGAGGGAAAGACATTCTTTGAGCAAGCCATTGTAGCCCCTGCCAAGCCTTACTCAATCCTACCTACACACGTCCTCCATTGCAACAAAGAGAAAAGAAAAGGGATGCTACGGAAAAAAAAAAAGAACTTCAACAACAAAAGAAGAAAAAAGGAGAAGTCAGTAACTATGCATCATCCTCGTCATTGTTCTCCCACTCGGGATCGTTAAGCTCGACGTGACCGCCCTCCTCTACCGCGTCCTCCTCGCCCGCCTCGTCCTCTTCCTCAGGTTGCAGCAGTTCAATCGGGTTAGGGTGATCCAAGTCCACAATTTGTGCTGCCACCTCCGGTCCACCCATCTCATTGACTAAAATAGTAATGGCGTTGTCCACATCGGCCAGCGCCTGTGCGTCTCCGTCCGATACCACTAGCATCACACGCGCTCTGCGAAGGAGTCGTGCGGAGTCCACAAAGCGGCAACGCAGCCGTGCACACTCACCAAGAAGAAACCACACATAGGGATTGTTATCACCATACTGCAGCACCTCCAGAAGAAATTCAAACGCTTCGGTGGGATGCACCTGCATCAACAGACGTCCTAGTTCAATTTTAGACTCATACGTTGGCTGGTGTTCCTCGCTAAGTGTGTGCGTGTAGTGCACAGCACTACGGAGTGACTCAAGGGCTTCTTCGGGCCGTGACTGGCTCAGGCGCAACGAGGCAAGCAGCTGATGCGGCTCTACGGCATCTGCTTTCAGTTCTAGTGCGCGTGACACGGCACGCTCGCACTGCGCCTCGGCGTCCTCAGCAAAGCAGAGATCGGTCAGATAAAGCTCCGCCACAGCGCAGCACATGTTCGCCAGCGTCTCCTTGAGGGTCTGCTTGGCTTTCTTCTTGCGGCATGCTGATAGCATCCCGTTGCCAATCTCATAAGCCTTCGTGTAGCACTGCAGGGCCTCCTGTCCCTCGCACAGCTGCGCCAGGTTGAGGTACTTCACAAAGCCTACGTTTGGATTTACTTCAATGGCGTGACGCAGCATCTGCTGAGCCCTCGGCACGTCCTGTGCATAGTGAATCATGATTTCCGCGTATGCCTCCAGCACCTCATCGTTATTCGGGGATTGTGCTAGAGCAATCTCGTAGAACTCGCACGCAGCCTTAATTTTGCCTACATCGACTGCATTCTGGGCGAGCGCAAGAAGTGTGCCGGTGTCCATGAGCAACGCGCGCGCTCACTTATATTATTGTTTGATTTTCTTCTTTAATCGCTCGTAAATAGGTACTGCATAACCAAAAAAAAAAAAAGAATTCCAATGGTAAGAAAACGAAAACAATGATGTCGCAAGCTACCAGAGGTGCAGTCATCTGATAGTATATATATAGGACAAGTTAATGTCATGAGTAGTTTCTTTCTGCTGTGTATGAAAGAAGCAAGCAGTAATTCCAAAAGTCTTGAAAAAATAAAAGCAAAAAAATATACCTGTTTGTGCCTAGAGGTAGGTTTGAGCACAAGTGTATGAGAAAAAGAGGATAGGCTTCAACGTTAAATAACCATTTTCTTGTATCACACCGTCACGTATTTCTCCCGCCCTTTTTGAGTACTTAAAAAAAAAACTGTATCCTTCTTCGTTTCCCTTCACCCTGCTTTCTTTAAATATGCTTTTTTACAGTAAAAAGAAACACCGCAGAAAGAGCCTGCAGTACAGCAAGTGTGTGAAGAGTATGCCGTGGCGACAGCTCTGCCTCCAGCACGATAAACACCACTACGTTCATCGGAACTCGAAAAAGGTTAAGAACAGCAGAGCGGCAGTCATTGTGCACCAACTTTGCACGAATGGTCGGGTGGCAAACAAAATAGATGCCCACCGCCACCTCCGAGATCGCAAAAGCCACAAAAACAAGTGGCTTATAGGAGAAGAACAAAGAGGCACCTATTGCAGAAACAACTGCAATCACGTGAGCGCACAGCGTCAGTTGCCGCAGCGAGCGCAGGCGAGCAGCGAGACTGCCCGCCATCATGCTCGTCATAAAGGTGGCGAATATAATTCCAAATGGGCTACGATTGGTCGAGTCCAGCGATGGGGTCCAGGCAAATACCCAGATAAACATACTGGCCTCAAAAAGCGCCTCGCAAGCACCGAGAAGCTGCAAAGGGACGCTGCCACGTATTACGGCGAAGCCGCGAGCAAGCGATCTGTACACCGACATGTCTCGTTCTCCATAGTTCTCTGTCCAGCTCCGCATCAGCCACAGTGTAACTGCGAGAAGAGGAACTGGCAGCATAAAAGGAGCAATATTGCCCCACAAACACACAGAAACCTGCGCAACAAGCCCAGCAAGAATCGCCATGAGGCTGTTGAGAACAGCAGCCCTGGCAAACGTCTCCTGCAGCAAGGCGGCGTCGTAGCGATGGCTGTGATGTGCCGTCACCATCCATGATTCAAAAGTTGTCGAGAGAAGAGATGTGGCAACACCGCCAAGTACACGGCCAAAGCCAAGCATCCACACTGACCGCGATTGCTTTGTGAGCAACGAAGCCGCATAGAGAAGACAGAACCATCGACACATGCGAAGACGGCCAATGGTATCCCCAATGGCACCGGCAATCGTGCCGAAGAATAGACTAGAAAGAAACCCCACCACAAACAGCGTGGCAATCTGCGACATGGAGAGTCCATATTCGTTGTACAGTGCAATAGTATAAGGGCCCTTCATCCAGTCCGTAAAGGCACACACAAGATACACGCCGAGGTATCGCTTCTGAAAAATCTCAAAGGCAAGAGGAGACGCGGCTGAACCTTCTACGAAAGGGCTAACAAGAGGAACAGTCTTGCCCATATATACTGCTTCACTGCCGCTGTGGATATGCGAGCGAAGGGAGCCATTAAGGTTGGATACCTTCACCACGACGAGCGATGAAGGATCTTGGGAGTGTTTTTGTCTTCCTTTTCGATGTATATATAGCAGCTCGAGCACGAGGATAAAGGTGCTCACAACAACACCCCAACAAGCAAAGCCCATTGAAATGCCTTCCCCAGCGACAAGTGGGTCTACTATCGAACTGGCTACTGTCGTCATTGAAGTTTAAAGTAGAACTACAAAAGTTTTGCCTCTCTCTTGTGTCTTCGAAGAACTGCCCACGTCAATGAGGGCAACTAATGTACTCACAATCAATATATGTGTGTGTGTGTGTATGTAGATGTTTTATACCCGCTGCAAAGACAAACAAAAAAAAGAAAAAGAAAAAAAGAAAAAAGCGTCTCAACTCAACAAAAAAATGTCTGTTTGTATGTATGTTTTTTACCAGGGATATTCAATTCATAAATATCAAAGCAGCATCAGTGTGTTTTTACCCATCTTAAAATCGCCACCATTGCTAAAATCGGGAAAAAAAAAGATAAGCATTCACCACATGTGTTGTTGCATAACAAATGTATTCCGTGAGTATAGAGCAAACCACATCATCTCTCTGCTTATCGGTTCTACTGTACATCAAGCAAAAGAAAGTGAACCAATAGGGGGAAGCCTATCCAACATGATATCACACACTCATCTCCATAATCAACAGCTGCACATCTGACTACAGTGTTTCATCTATATATGCACACACACACACCCACACACACGCGCGCACATATGCACCAAACAAACAACCTCAACAAAACACCAAAATTGTAAGAACAGGAAATTGAAACACTAATAGTTGGAGGAAAAAAAAAGAAGAAGAAGATACAGGGCAGATTGATTCCTCTCTCTCTCTCCTCTTCTTTCCCTTCTTACTGGGCAACGGCGTCGACTTCCTCCTCTGTATCAAACAGCTCAAACTGTTCTGCTAGCACAAGACGGTCAAACATGCGCGGGATCTCCTTCTCATACTCAACCTCGTCATTACTGTTGGCGTGATCGCATTCAAGAGACAAGATCTTGATGTCGCGATGGGTGAGATGAAATGGGGCGTTCATGAGAGCATTGCGGTAGTCCGTATATGGCAAACGGCCCGTACTGCCCTCATCCAGCAAACGGAAGATGCGCAGGAAGCCCTGCTCCACATCATTCTTATTGAGGCCGTGTACCGTGACGCCATCAAGATCGCCAACGGAGAACTGCTGATTGGTCTGCTGGAAAAACTGTACGGCACGGACGCAGTCACGGCAAAACATTGCGTAGTCAATCGTGTCATCCTCGAGAATGGTGACGTAATCGGAGGTCATGATGTATAAAGCCTGTGCTGAGGACAGACGAAACCCCTCCATGAGGCCACGGCGTACCAGATTGGTGTACAGGACGCCTTCGTGCTTGGCATCCATGCTCGCGAATACCTTGATCATCCTCTGAGCCAGCAGCTCACGCTCCTGGTCCTCCACAACTGGTGCATAATGATTCGCCGGAGGCTGGCGTGCCTGCAGCGGGTCCGTGGCAAGAGCCAAGCGCTTGAAGTACTCTGCGCTCCACTCGAGAATATCCACAGGCTGCTCACGTAGAACCTCGCGTGCGTACTCCTTCAGGATATCAGGGAAATTCTGAGGCAGTTCCTGGCGAGGCTGATAGCGGGATGCAAGAGTGCGCTCGCGAAACGTAGAAGTTGCCTCAGTCATTGCTCAGCACAGTTGTAAAACAAAATAGAAAATATATATATATATATATAAATCAAGATACAGATATACAGCAGAGCACTTCCTCGAGTAGACAAACGAGTATGTTCTCTTTCCTTTTTGTAACTAGTGTAGATCCTTTCGCTATAATATGTAGCCCCCCTCCAGTAGTAGTAGTTGCTTCTATTTTGATTCGTAGAATACACCTTCTTATATGATTCGATGAAAGTCAATCGAATGTATGTATGTACGCGAAAAAAAAAACTACTAGAAGCAAATAGAAAAAAAAGAAAAAAAAATCAACTAAAGTTCATGCAGATTGCTCATAGATTCAAGCAAAGGTACAACAATATCAACAAAACGGCGCAGACGCAAAATAAAACAAAAAAAAGCAGGGATACCAAATGTGCTTCCTATCTTACATTTTTATTACAAGAGCGTTACTCGCACTCACGAGCACTGACATTCTCTATGACATAAAAGCAGCGCCAATACTAATCCTCACTCCTCCCACCACACGCACACACACACACGCCTTTCCGCATGCCTTTTTCATACGGCAACACAGTGCATGAACACATGTAATACAAAAGGAAGACTGAAAGGAACGAAAGTCTGAGAAACAACAAGAGCTGTAATGTATGTACGTCTGAAAATCTTTTCTAAAAAAAAAAATATATTATAATGATAACAACAATAGTATCAGCAAAAAGAAAACTGATGCAATCAATGTACGCACCCGCAAATGTGTAATTCCTCACTCATCAAAATGAATCGTACAGCAGATGGTTAACTGCTGGTGCGAGGGCAAACGTGCTGTCATTCACCAACTCACATACACCATTAGAGCGAACAAGAAACTTGCGAGTCTCATCAAACCAGCGAAGCTCAAATTCATCATTCACAAACACCTGCACAGCTCCGTTGGATAGCAAGAAGGCACTCAAGCTACGGTCCTCGCTAAAGCGGAACCAACGCACATAAAGTACCGGGTCGTTGTTGCTGCGGTAGGAACTACGCGGAGCCTGGTACACAGAGACCGTCCCCGGCGCGCGGCGCTGTTTCATCATGTTCGTGTCATACGCCACGATCCCCTGCAGGGCTTGATATGCGCCACCAAGAGCAGGGTGTGCCTTGGCCTTGAGCAAGCTAGTTGCCCGGGTGCGGTCCTCGCCTTCGAGAGTGTCGACATGATCAACCACAAAAAACTGCCTTTCTAGCAAGGAGAAGACAGCCGAGTGCATCGGGAAATCACTAGTCAGAAAGACTGCCCCGGTGCGGCCAGGCTGCGCGTGGTAAGCCAGTGCAAAGGGACCGTTGGGGTCGTCGTCGTTCGTTGGGATTGACGTTGGTGGATAGAGATAAAAATGTCTAATCCACTCCCCACTCAACAGCGCTTGCTGCTCCTCTGGTGTGGGCATGAAGGCCGTCTCACTCACACGCTCCCTGCGAATCTTGGCAAATGGCCGCCAGGGCCCTTCTGGAAGAGCGTTGATAGGCTTGTCAAAAGAGCCCATCATCTCGCGTGGTGAGGCGAGCGATGTCGCTACCACTTCCTGCTGCATGGCTGCTACGGACATTTTGGTGTGCGCGGTGCTGCCTGCCCCGCGATGAGCGGCTTTGCTGCTCAAAGAAGAAGAAGAGGACGCTGGAGGAACGTAGGCAGTGGCAATCGCCGCGGATGGCGCACGTGCGCTGCCTCGTGTGCCGCTAGGTGACACCTTTCTTGATGCCTTTTCGATAGCGACAACAGCACTAGCGACAGAATGCTTTGCAGCATTTTGAGCTGTTCCAGTGCTTGCGTGAACACCATAGTCATTAAAGTCGTCAGCGTCTAACGCAATATCCTCACCACGTGAGCCACGAGCGTTGTTACCAGTGCGCTTCAAGTGCACTGCGGATGCAAAAGCCTGCTTGGCTCCTGTCTTCTTAGCCGTTGGTGCTGCAGATGTTTTCGTGTGTTTGCTCTTGCTCTGGCCTGGCGCTCCCATCACGTGTTCATAGAGAGCGCGAGGGTTGGGATGCACGGTGTTACAGCACTTGCATGTGCACTCCTTCTCGTACTGATTGTAGCAATCTGGGCACAGATCACGCCCGCAAGAGCAGTGAAAGAAAAAGAGATACTTGCGGCCGCCACGAGTGGTCGGGAGCCACTCATAGTCGCAGCTGTCACACACATAACCGTAGCGATACTTCTGACTAGTGACTTCGTGCATCTCCTTAAAGATGTGCGGGTGCGACGCCGATTTCGCCTGCTCTTCCGCAAGCCATGTGATGTTGTAGCGCTCCTGGTCCTCCTCAATGGTAAGTCGGAAACTCGCAAGTAGCCACTCGTGCTCGATGAGCAGCGTGTTGGCAAGAAGCGCTCGCCGCACAGCTTCCCCTTGAGCCACCAGTCGCAACACTACCGCATCATCCACTGCAGGAGGCTCTGGCGGCGGGGTTGCACTCCGCTCACGACGGAAGCGCTTCTCCACCGGCTCCTCGAGCACCTGAGTGGCGATCGTGTCCTCCACAACCGCAGCAGCAGCTGCAGCGACTGCCCTCTCACCTGCTTTCTTGTTGGTTCTGCTGCTTGTAGAAGCTGCTCTGCTCGCGGGTTTCGACACTGGTGCCAAAACTGTAACTGCGCCTGTGCGAGTGCCATTTCGCTCCACCCCGGTAAGAAGTGAGGAGGAAGGCTGCCGAAGGGAAGAAGAGGCGTCGCGTCCGCGCCTGCGAGACACAGACTTGCTTGGCTGCTCTCGTTGTGCCACTTTCCCCTCCTCCTCCTCCTCTTCCTTTTGCTCGATATCGCGCTCTACTTTTGCTATAAGTTCTTTAGACTTCTTCATCATACCATCCGCTTTGCAGTGCCGCGCCGCCGTAGCTGTGTCACCATCACGGGCAGCTTCTTCACCGTTGCAAAGCAAATCCTCACTGCCCTCTCGACGCGGCTGGGACTTGGGCACCACCCCGTTGCTGCGAGCTCGTGTCGACTTGGAGGTGATGCTAAGCAAACGAGCCGCCTTTGTCTCTTCTTCATCTTCCGTCTCTACTCCATGAAGGGACTTCTCGAGGCCACGCAAGAATCTTGTTTGACCACTGGCCTCCTCCATCGTCTCTTCTCCTAGCGCATTGGCGGCACTCACGTTATTTGACTGACTTCCCGCAGTGGTGGTGGTATCAAGTCTCCCAGCATTCGATCTTGTGTGTTCGCCATCACGTCGCTCACTGAGAGAGCGGTGGTGAGGCTCCCTTGCGTCAGCATCTGTGCCAGTGATGGCATGCGAGCCTTGCAGTTGGCGAGGTGGGGTGACGGTGCCATGAAGTCCAATCGGTTTCTCCTCTTCCCCCTCTTCTACCTTCATGAGGTGGTCAACGACCTCTGCGTCGTCCTCATCCTGTATAACGCCGGCCGCTGCCCCGCCTTGTTTACTGCGTGTAGTTGACGCATTGCCTGCACGGGAGCCCGCGCGTGATGTGGGTACTGACTTTGCAACAGCACTACTATTGGCGCGCCTTGACTTGGATCGCGTACTGGCCCCTTTCCCTTTGGGTCCCTCGCTACTCTTCTCGGTTTCACTAATTGTCGTGCCCGTGGCGCCGTCGCCTGTTCCTTTCTTTTGGGCCATCTCGTCCGCAATCGCCTGTGATATATCTCTTATAGGCCGACTCTTCTTCCGCACGCTAGCGCGCACATCGTACACTTGCACCGCAGCCACCCCACCTTCCTCGCGTGCTACAATCTTGAGAGAGTTCCGTCGCTCCTCTTCCTGTTCGAGACGACGGCGTCGAGCCTCCTCCGCAGCGGTGATGCGCTTACGGTTGTACGACACGTCATCCAGTGCGTCTATGTCATCAATAGAGTGTTCAGGGGACTGTGCACGGCTCTGCATGAGCGACGCAGCCACGCCAGCGCTGCGCTCCTTCACTGCCTGCAGGAGTTGCTCCTCGCTGCGAGAAAGAAAAAAGTCATCTTGCACACCGAGAAATGCAGTAACCGCAGGCGGGGCCGCGCGACGGCGCAACGACCATATCTTGTTACTAAGTATCTGCTGGATAGTCGGGCGTTGATCTGCGTTCTTTACAAGAATGCCCTCCACCAGCTGACGCAACTCGGTTGATATGGAGCACCCAACCGGCCACTCCCACTCAGCCGCCGCCACACGCCGCAGCAGCTTCTCGTTGATCGCCTTCTGTGTGCTCTTGCCCGAGGTCACGCTGCTTGGCCCACGCGATGGGGCGACGCTCGTGGCATAGTGGCTTCCAGCCCTGCTATTACTATTGCTTGCACCGTCAATAGTCTCTCCTTCCGTTTTGCTACGTTGATGGCCCCCAGGCGCAGCATGCGTGCCGTTGGGGTACGGATTACGTTGGGTGAATATAGAGAAGAGAACAATACCAAGAGACCAAATGTCACCCGCAGCGCCGACACTGACACGCTTCTCCTTAAATAGCGCGTTGTGCGCCATTTCTGGAGCCATGAAAGAAACCGTCCCTGCTACTACGTCACCCGCAGGGGGCTTCATCGAGTTGCAGGCCAGACCAAAGTCTATCAGCTTAAGATTGCCATCAGTGTCAAATACATAGTTCTGCAGTTTGATGTCGCGGTGGATGCAGCCCTCTTCGTGTACGTACGCCACGGCCAATGTGGCCTGATAGGCGAGAAAGAGCATGTCGGGTTCTGAAGGAATGCGTGTAGCGAGTAGCAGGTCGTGTAACGTGCGCGGCACGCACAGTTCCATCGCAATAACAATAAGATCACCAGCTTTGTTGAGAGCACCGAACTCAAATCGTGGAAGTAGTAACCTCCCCTGCGTACACGTCTTGCTCAGTACGTCCAACTCCTGACGCAGCCGTGATGTCTTGCCAGTGGAGATTTTAAGAGCGAGATGGGGGAAGTGATCGCACACGGCACTGTACACTGTCCCGAAGGAGCCCTGGCCAATATGCTCGCATGTGGTGACTTCTCGAATGATGTCACTTGGACCGCTACGATCAGGAAAACGCAAAACCACCCTCCGCACGCGGTCACCATCGTAGTCGATGGTATCAACAGTTCCAAGCATTTCCCCTACGACTCTCTCGCACACACATACACACGCACACACACTTGGCTACGCCCTTTATGCGTGTATGTATATGCGCTAGTGCTTGCACACTAGTGATACTCCTCTTCCTTTGCTTAGTGTATGTCTATACTTTTCAAAAAAAAAAATTGTTCGAAAAGAAACTGTTTCTTTTTCCTCTTATGTGTGTATGTGTGTAGTTTTCTTTCAATCTATAAATGTATGCGAAAAAAGATGTATTGTTTCCTCTGAGTAAGTCAAACTGTGGTAAAGAGAGTGTGTGTGCGCTGAAGAAAAAAAAAAAGCGTTTGAAAGGTTTTACGGTGTTAGTTACTTTACAAATGTACCCAGCGTGTGCTGACTGTTAACGTTCTGGCTGTCCTCCCACCACCAGACTAGCGAGATCAAGGTGTTCAGGCTCTATAAAAAAGGCTCTAAAACCTCACTCCCTTCAACAACAACAACAAAAAAACGTGATAAAGAAAAATAATGGATATGAACATTAACGTATTTTTAAATTATAAAGCTATACGCAAATCCACGCCAAAGCGTAGTAAAATAAATAAAAAAGCAGAAGCGTCTCGCTGGTAGAGCGAAAGATACTTGTTCATTTATGTTTAGCTGACCTGTACGTAAAAACAAATGTGGAGGAGCAAAAAACCAAGCGAAAGAAAACGCCGCAAACATCCCCAAAAGAGAAAAAAAAGCACTATTTTAATCAAAGCATTTCACTGCGCGGCAGTTGCAAAAGAAGGGCAAGCTGCAATGCGAATAAAATCCGCTCGTGTCGCTGCATCTGTAAGACATCCTAAATAGTGTAAGCTCTTCCCAGACTTGAGCTTCTTGCGTAGCGCACTACTCGCGTTGTACTTTAACAGAAGTGCCTCCAAGTACGACTGGCACTCCTCGCTCAGCAACGTAGAGGAAGACGCGTCCGTTGTGATGGAGTTGGATACAAACAAGTGTACCCGCATAGCATCGCTCAAGCAGTGGTTGAGCAGCCTCAGCTCCTTCTCCTCCTCTTCATTCGTTGAAGGAGAAGACGTTGCCGTCATTCTTGGCAATAAACTAACGCTGTATAGTAACCTGAATGACTGCTAAATAAAGGAAAAAAGAGAAGCAAAAAAATAAACGCCAAGGAATGCATGTGTAAAAAAAAAGAGGGACGATGAGTGTTTCCTGGTGTAGCAAACCAAAAAAAAAAAAAAAAATCACCAACAAGTGGAGCAAACAGTGACAGGAGTACAATAATAATAATGATAAGCTTTTGAATGCGGCGCGATGATATGAGCAACGTGACATGGACTCAAGGTAATCTAAATGCATATAGTAGTTCTTTTAAGGGTTCCAAAAAAAAAAAAAAATGATAGATAACGGAGACAAGAAAAAGCAAAACAAAAACGAAAATTCAGGTCTCAATCCTCAAATAGATGTAAGTGAAACATTAAAAAAAGGAGAAAGGAAGTACTGTACAGAAAGAAAAAGAATAGTGCCCACAAATGGACAAAGCAATGTTCATCAAACATCGTTATCTACATAACTAACGTGCAAAACAACTGAAAAAAAAGGGGGGAAAAAGGAACGCCATCTACTAAAAAAAAAGGTATATATTTACTAACTCAAGCGTCACCTGACAATTCCTCGGCAAAAAAGATCCTTAGCGTCCGTTCAATCGACCTGCGGTAGTAGTAATCGGCTGGAAGCCCCTCAGACTCTGGTGTTGGCAGCGGATATCCTCGCCGAGTGGGGCAATTGAGCTGCAGCGAACTGTCCAGCGACAGACTAACTGAATTGCCCATGCGCAGACTTGGCAATGACGAGGACGTAGATGAGCCAACACTGCGCCGCAGTACGCGTACGGCAGGTATCGTCGCATCCGCATTGTCAACCTTCCTCCGGTACCCTGTTCGGAATCTGCTCGAACAAGACCGTCGCTGCTTGCCAGTTCGCGCAGCAGAGTCAGATGAGGGAACGGGCGTCCCGCGTTCCACAGTTGATGGTGCGTTCTCCCGCGGAGCCCTTGACAGCGGGGGAGAGCTTGCTTCCTGCGCCGTGGTAGTGGTATTCGCTATAGGCACGGAGTCGGCGCAGCTGCTGTCCTCGTGAAAAAGTGGTGGAAGATTCCTCTTTGATGGTTTGGTGCGCGATACACTACTTGAAGACTGCTGCTTGTGCGACCCTCCGCAGGTGCCAGCATCCATATTATCCCCTGTTCTATCCTGAGGGTGCATACTGAATGGAGATCCATGTATAGTAGGATTGTGAGTGGCAGCAGCCGCTTGATCGGCACGTGCCATCGTCGCCGCTCGCTCAGCTTCTTGCCGCTCTTGCTGCTGCTTCTCTAGGAGCTGCAATTGCTGGTGCTCCACAAGCTGGCGTAAGCGCTGCCGCTCTCTCTCTCGCTGCTCTCGCTGTTGCTGCTCCCATTCCTGGCGCCGTCGCGTCTCCTCTTCACGTGCACGCTGCTGGTGTGCCAATAGCTCGTTGTAGTTCATATCGTACAAATATCGTCGCGCCACATCACTGAGTACCTCATACGCCTCCTGAACCTCCGTAAAGCGTTGAGTCGTGTCAATCACTGATGCGTTGGAGAGACCACCATCGCCAGCACAAGTAGATGTTGGGTCGACCCCACCACTACTTGTCTGACGAAGCGTACTATTGAGAGTTTTATCTGGGTGATACTGAAGGGCAAGACGTTTGAAAGCGGCACGCACCTGCTCGCCAGTTGAGGAGGCGGAAATGCCTAGTACGCTATAATAATCTTTAAACATTATTGTGTAAAATGTTTCCCTAATTGAAATGTATGAATAAATGAAACAACGAAAAAAGTCTAGTCCTGCGAAAGAAGAAAAAAAAAAGCTTCGTAGGCTACTTGAACACAACTAAGAACTTGTGTTCTGTTATTTTTTTTTTCGTTGTTGTTTGCCAAAAGCAATGCCGCCGATGTATCTCCCTATATATAACTCAAAATACAGATGCACTCACACACGTCTCGTGTGCCTCTGGAGTTGCTAACACCTGCGCCAAGACAAAAATGACACGTTTACTGAAGCCACAAAGACAAATACATATAGAAGAAGGACGAAAATACCAAAAAAAAAAAACGCGTAGTTTGCATTGACAAGAGTACAATTTGTATACTTCGTACACAGTATGAATAAGCAGAGCCCTTTGACTGCATAAAAAAAACAAAAAGAAAATCATCTGCTCTGTATGAAACTGTTGTGTGATGTTTTTATGCAATGGATACGTTACCTCTAATTGCTTCTTATAATTCAGGAAAATTCCATTTGAAATTTTCTTTTTTAAAAGGTGTGACTCTCAATATTTTATCATTGTTAAATTCTTAAACGCAAGTGAGGCACAACATCTTCAGCGGATTTACTTCTCGCAACAAACACGCACACACAGACACACGCACACACAGACACACACATACATATATACGAAAGAAGAAGAGAAAACAACGATTGGTGTTTACTTTTTGCGTATCTTCTTCGCCTCCGCGCGCTCGCGAGAACTAAGAAACGCGTTTTCAATCGCATCCACGCCCAGCTTCTCATCCACCACACGACGGTTAACTTTACCTCGGCGCTCCTTCTTCACGTAGTAACTATCCTTGAGCAGTTCATCCAGCTCCGCCTGCTTCCACGCCTGCCGACGTTCCGAGGAAGACATCTTGAGCAGCTTCAATGCTTCCAGTTTCTCGTTGCGCTCGGTGCGGTGTCGCTTCGCAGCGACAGCATCGTCGTCATCATCACCGGCACCAGCACCACCGTTCTCGCGCTCGGCAAACTCGCGGTCACGCTTTTCGCGCAGCTTTGCTGACATCTCCTTCACAAAGACGTCGAACTCTGGCTGGAGAGGGATGCGCAAGATGCGCATGCGCTTAATCTCGCCACAATTGGGCACCTTAAAAAGTCCAAATCCATGCGTGAGATCGGTAAGGTCAATGTGCTGAAGCTGAAAAATGTATCGGCACTCGTGCTCCTTATACGCACGGATGAAAGACACGAACGCACGAGCAGCAAGAGATATGAGCTTCTCACTGCTCATAGCGGCATGACGGAGCGCGAGCACGGAGGCGCTCGCACATAAGTCACCAACGACCTCCTTCTTGTCCTTCATGCGCAAGTTTCGACCTTCCAGCTGGGCCTTGTGCTCTTCGTGCAACTTCGCACGTCGCTCCTTGCGTGAAAGTTGCATCTCACGGTGCGCTTGGTGAATCGCCTTGCGTTTGTCTGGCAGTTGTGAGCTCTGCAGCGTACGGCGTGCATTAAGGTGCTCCAGTACGTCCCTAGCCTGTTCGATCGTGTCGCGCGACTCATCTAGCGGACTCAGTGGTACATTCTGCAGCTGCATGAACGCCACGTACTCAAGCTCCTGTGGCATCAAGAAGACCACACTACGACCCTGACGGCCCATACGAGCTGTACGCCCAATACGGTGGATAAACGTGTTTGGACTCACCGGGGGGTCGTACTGCACAACGACGCCCACCTCGGGGATATCAAGACCGCGCGCTGCCACATCTGTGCAGACCAGTACGCAGTGGTCCCGCTTGGTCACCTGGCGATGCACCTTCTGGCGCTTTTCTAACTTCATCTGTCCGTGCAAAGCAAAAATGCTTTCCGCGTCGTCCTTAATCAGCACTGTCGCAAGAGCCTCATAGAGCCAGTCCACACTTGCGCACGTCATGACGTATACAATGACCTTCTCTGACTTGTGAGCTCTCAAAAACTCAACGAGGCGGTCCAGCTTCTCGGAGGCTTTGGTAAATGCATAGTAGTTGGTGAGCAGCTCGGGAATCTGAGGCTTGCTCGTGTCGGTGGCAGCGGAGTTGAGCGAGTTAATGCGTACCGTGACGGAGACCGGGTTACGCATACCTGCGCGAGCAATCTCCGCTAACTCTTTCGTCTGCGTCGCACTAAACAGTCCAGTGCGGCGCTGCTTCGGGAGTCGCTTCAAGATGGCATCGAGCTTCGCCTTGAAGCCAAATTCTAGCAGTTTATCCGCCTCATCCAAGATAAGCAACTCAAAGCCGCTAAAATTGAAATAACTCGCATACTTGGACGAGATGAGTAGCTCATAAAGCCGACCAGGAGTGCCAATCAAAACGTTCCCGCCGTGCTTGTTGAAGTCCTCCATATCAAGTTGAATGTCGCGGCCGCCGATGTAACACTGGCAAGAGAATTTTGGAAGTCCTGCATTCCCACTTTTGTAGGTGTTGCTGACATAAGAAAGCATTTTCTTCGCAATTTTGAACACTTGCTGGACAAGCTCGCGAGAGGGAAGAACAACAACGGCAATAACAGCGTTACTGTGCTCCTTGCAGACCTCAATACATCTCGGTCGCAGCAGCATCTCCAGGCACGGCGTTAGATACGCAAGTGTCTTGCCACTCCCCGTGATGGCCTCAACCACAACATCGTAGTTTGCTAGAAGAAGAGGCACTGTACGAGCTTGCACGGGTGCCATGGTACTGAACTGAAGGCAGTCCTTGAGCACGCTGAGAGTTGGCGCACTAAGAGCCGCGCCTTTCATGTCCTCCCATGCGCTTGACTTGCTTGACATCGCGTGTGCCGTTTCTTGGCGTATGTATGTAGGTGCGAGGTTGCTTTGGTTGTTGCTGAAGCGAAAAAAAAAGTAACACGTAGCCCTCTACACTGCAGTTGCTCCATTGATAGTGGTGATAAAAGGCAAAAAAAAGGCAATAAAAAGAAAAGAGAGGGAGAAAATAGATAGAGCAATTTACTCATTTAGAATGCATCTTCCCATAAGGCATTGATAAAGTCAGGTATGATAAACAATTCTTTTTTTTTTTTGAAATAAAAGGGGACTGCAATTTAAACCGCAAATATACACATATAAGCATCCATTGCTATCCACATATGTGGAAGCAAAACGATACACACATGCAGTCCAATTGTACTTCACATCCACACCCTCCCAACACACAGAATGCCACAACATGCAGAAAATAAAAGGGGGGAGAAAGTACAGATATGGCTATACTTTCACTTTCATTCCCTATTAATGTGTTTGTTATTGATATTGTATCTTCTCCTCTATTGAAACATTTTGCTTCATTTTTTTTCTTGTTGATTCTTCAATGCGTCAAGTCTATAATAGCGCTAGAGTATCTTTTTTTCTGAAAATGACAGATCAAGGCAAGCCATGGCGATGACAAAACGCCATTGCAAAACAAGCCACACCAAACAATTGAGAAAAGAGCAAAAGAAAAAATATATATATCTCCCTCAAAATGCGCACACACACGCGCAAACGGCACCGAATCTACCACGGCGACGTGATATTCCGTTTCCCTTCAGTTCATTTTAAAAGCAGAAGAATAGACCTCTCCCTCTTTCCCTCTTTCCCTCTCTCACTCTCTCTCTCTCTTAAACAACGTCAGCGTTTCCATTCTGATCTACTTCATCTACAAAGGCCTGAATAGTCTTCATGTACCCCGGCATCAGAGAGAGGTTGTTGTGCATGCCAACAGGGAACTCTACAAAGCGTCTGAGATGGTTCTTATGTTGTGCAGATGCAACTTCATATAGCTTGCGCATCTGCGTTGGCGGCACCAGCTCGTCCTGAAGACCTGAGATAAACAAAAGTGGCTGAGGAAGAGAGCCGACTTTCCCAACGCTTCTCCAGCGGATCTTGAGGACGAGGGGCTTGATGTAATGTTCAAAGATGCAAAATGCTGCGCCGTTGCACGACG
Source organism: Sergeia podlipaevii (assembly GCA_030849805.1). Lineage (NCBI taxonomy): Eukaryota > Euglenozoa > Kinetoplastea > Trypanosomatida > Trypanosomatidae > Sergeia > Sergeia podlipaevii. The sequence continues at coordinate 53,022 of JASANZ010002189.1, forward strand.
TGACAAGGCGCTCGATAACCGGCTTGCCAAGTGCAGAGATCATATCGCTTACTGACGTAAATGTGTTCTCAATAATCAGTCCCGCAATGCGTTTTGCGTTTTCTGGTCGCGCTGCCAAGTGAATTGCTACAGCCCCGCCAAGACTCGTACCCATGACAAAAATGCGCTCCCGTGGAACGCGAGAATCATTCCACACTGCGTCTAGGCACGATTGCGCGTCAATCTCCAGCCCCTCCTGAGTGGGTTCTGCGGAGCTGCTAAGGCCATACCCACGATAGTCTACCATCACTACAGCACAATTGAGATGGCGACAGAAGTCTTCCGCGAGATGTAGGCGATGCCCAACATTGCCGGCGTTACCGTGAAAGTAAATAAGAACAAAGGCAGGTGGTGCGGAGCCTGGCCCATTAGAGAACGAGCCCTCACGTGCTCCAAAGACTGCGGATGATGTCGACGTTTGCTGCTGTTGCTGTTGCTGCCAACCACACTCGCTGCCAGTCACCTCAGCCGCTAGCGTGGCAGTTGCTGCGCTGGTGCAGACAGCAGGCTCGCTTCTGTTGCTACTACGTGCAGAAGGTGGTGCAGCAGGCCACAGCATAAAGCCTCGTAGAGTGAGACCATCAACGGTGCGAATGGTGAGCAACTCAGAGTTGGGCACGCCTGCCTCAATAGGAGAGTCGCACACCTCGCGGCTGTCCGGGGGCATCTCGGGGTAGTAGAGCAGCTTATTCTGATTGACCCGGTAGCGATACCCAAGAATCCATAGAGCTACGGAGATGAAGACAAAGATCCCAAAAACCCACAAGGTGAGCGTTGCTAAAACGTCAAAAAAAGGCATGGCAACACAAGCACAACTAATGTACTAGCTAAAATTAGGCCGAGGGGGGTCGCAGTATTTGTTTCTGTATGTTGTCCAGTAAATTTCCAATCAACTAAAGAAAAAAAAAGAGATAAACAGGTTAAGTAAAAAAAGGTGAGAAAGAAACCAAGAAAAAATTTAAAAAAAATCAGTGCACCGAGGACCATATGAATCAGCACAGTACTGCGCCTAAAAAGCAGAATGCTCTCTGTTTCTTCATTTTGTTTTGAAGAAGAGCAAAAAAAAAAAAAAGTAACTTTCAGTTTTATTTGTCTCCGTGCATCAAGTACAATTGTTCATGCTTTTTCTTCTTTTTCGTTTGTTCTCCTTTATATAGAGGAGATCCACCTCGAATGTCAACACCAACGGCAACAGCATCAAGTAAACAAAAGGAAAGAAGAAGAAAAAGAACAAGACACAGTATCGACTCCGCTGTGGGTTACAACAATAGTAATAATAATCATAATAATGACGAGAAAAAAAACGTTTGAGATAGCAAAAGAACAACAAAAGAAAAAAAAAATAACGAGCAAGTCAATCACCTACGAGCAGGAGTGTCTATATGTCAGCAACGCAAAAAAAATGCCAGAAAGAAAGGAAAGAAAAAAAAAGACATGAATCGTTCGCTATTCATTCGTCACAGCATACTCACGCATAAGCAACGTACCGTAATTCAATCAGTGCAACAACTTCCGCCCTTTTTATTTCTTTTTATTTCTTTTCTTTCTCATTGCCAATTCCTCCCCTTCTTGCAACTCCCTCTTTCGCTACAAGCTGCACTTTCTTCAAAAAAAAAGGCAAAAATAAAAAAAAAGTGTAAAAAAAAAATCAATCACATCTGTTTGTTTATTTTTCTAGCACTAGCACGCACAACTACCTGCCGCTGCATATTCTGCTGCTCCTGCTGTTGCAGGCGGCGGTTGGTTCAGGTTCACTGTCTGTGGCAATGCGACTTCCCTCTCCTCTACAGATGCCTTCTTTGCCAACGCCGCGGTGGCAATCGCAACAAACGCATCCTCCACCGCAACATTCTCCTTGGCGGAAGTCTCGAAATACCTCATCTCGCCATCGTTGAGGTAGCTAGCATTCTGCTTGGCACACCACGCCTGCGCCGTCTTGGTCGCTACCTGTCTGCGTTCCTCCAGATCCGTCTTGTTCCCTAACAGTACGCAGTCACGACGACCTGCCTGAATACTGAACTCCTCAAGCCACGATCCAACATGCGCGAAGCTCTCCTGCTGGGTGACATCGAACACAAGCATGCACGCGTCGGCGCCGCGGTAAAAAGCAGACCCAAGAGACTGGAAGCGTTCTTGCCCTGCAGTATCCCATAACTGCAGCGTCACAACTTGGCCGTTGATTTCGACATCCCTCGTGAGAAAGTCAGCGCCAATAGTTGCCTTGTAGCGGGTGTCAAACTTGCGATTAACGTACCGTTGCATAAGTGATGTCTTGCCCACGCCACTGTCACCGAGGATGATCACCTTGAGAAGCTGTTTCTTGGAGGACATTCCCTTTTTCATTTATATAGATGTGTGCGTGTGTGCTTGTGCTTCTGCGTACGTCGGACTTTCTGGTACAAAAGAAACAATATATGTCAGAATGAACAAATAATAATAATAATAATAATAATAAAGTAGATCCCAGCAGGTTAGTTTGAAAAAAAAAATTCACCTTTTAAAATGTAGTAGCACAGTAAAAGGGGAAGGAAAGAGAAAATCACGTCGCCACTTAGCGCTAAGAAAGAGAGACTAAATATCTAGTGAGTAGCTAGAACTATAAATGACCCTAAATTCGGTATTGACCACAAACCAGATAGTACAATAGAGAAATAGAAAAGGAAAATTTTCAGTGAAGAGTACATCAAAAAAAAAAGAGGAAAAGATGTTTCTGGCTTCGCTCGTTGATAAAGTTCAAAAGAAAAAGGAAAGTCGGCAAGCACTATTACCTCTAGTCGGCATTGGCACCACATATGTAAGAAGAAGACTTCGTGCACTTGCATGTAAGTCTGTCTGTTGGTGTGTATGGTGTTGTTGTTGTTGTTTTGTCCTCCAATAAGTCTTCATAAAAGCAAAGACATCTCCGGCTTCGTATGCTCTCAGGTTTACATATACATCCCCACGTCTGATTGTACTAGAAAGGCCTCCGCAACACACACAAAAAAAAAGCACCCTCATCAAAACAAAAAATTGACATCCATTTTTTTCTTTTTTTTTCTCTTTATCCCCTCACTGATACAGGCACAAGAAACATTCAATGTCGTTCTCTCATCGAGCAACTACAAAAAAAAAAAAGAAATGATATCCCCTGTTTTGAATATTGTGATGTCGAATTATCATTGCGTACTTGTTTATGTATCTCTGTTCATGGATATGCGCGCGCAAATGTGTACACAAAAATAAAGTTGTATCACAAAAGGTTCAGGGAGAGTTAAATTATATATATTTATATACAATTAGTACTCGCGTTGCTGGACGGCATACATATTATATTTTTTTCATTGGATACATTTTTTTTTCTCAGGATGAAGCAACTCCCATTTTTTTTTCTTATCCAACCGTAGTATTCTCCATTTTTGTCTTCTTTTCGTTTTCATCTCTTCCTGTTGTTTTTCCTGCGCATGCTCTTTTCACAAGTTTAATGTGTGGCAGTTAAGTAGAAAAAAAAAGAGATCAACATTATTCGTTTGCCTCAAAACAGTTAACAAAAATTAAACTGTTTTCATTCCAATCCTTTTTCTCTTTTTTTTTTCGATTGCTTTACTCCTCTCATAGTTTGCGTATGTGTGTCAAAGCAGCTACCATTGAACTGAATGTAAAGTTTTACGCATATATGCGGCATAATAAATGAGAAAAGGATTTTTTAAATAAAAAAAAGGAATACAGACAAGTGGTGAAAACGACCTCTTGTGCATCATTTTTAACGTTCAGTCAACGTTTAAGCGTGCATGCGTATGCACACGCATACGCACAAACAATAACAAAGACCAAACAATGTGCAGAAGGCCACAAAAACAAGCACGAACGCCCCAGAACACAGACACATAAAATATAATAAAAAGGTTTATACAAAAAAAAAATCAGGATGCCTCTTTTATTCTCCTTCGCAAGTTCATACTCGCCTTTAATGTACGTTTCTTTCCCTCCATCTTCACTTATTTTGTTTAATATTACAAACGAACAAGAAACAAAATGCAAAAAGCGCAGCGGATACAAAATATATATATATATATATATCACGGGAAAGGGAAGTAGGCACTCTTGCGAAAACACTGCTGTGAGAATTGACCTAAAAAAAAAAAACGGTATAGTTTCACGTTTTGCATGAGCTTCGGAAAAATAATAATAATAATAAGAGCGACCAAAACAAAAAGCACGTATGTAAAGAGAAAAAGGTGCGAAAGGGAAAAGAAATAAATAAATAAAAGAAAACACAAAATACACGTGCTATGTACACACCATACTAGCCTCTACAGCTAGAATTCCTATATATATATATAATGAAAAGAAGAGACATGTATAAAATGAAAAATAAGGAGTCACTTGCATATTGTGAAACACACCGGGCATAGCTTACGTCTATAAAACATTCAAAAAAAAAAAAGACTGAAAGTACTGCCTCAGGTCAATACACAACAAATTGATACAAACAAAAGAGATAAAAAGTGATTCAGGGTAGTACTCTCCAATTCACGAACATACAGCAAACATAAACAGAAGAAATACTAAATGAAAAGAAATCGCATTGTCTCAGCTATACAGATTCATACAGGCAAAGAAAAAAGAAGAAGAAGAAGCAAACATCACGCAGCACTCGATTGCTAAATAAAAATAATAATAATAATAGTAAAATGTAAACTCACCTTTTTTTCTTCGTCACTCCATTTAGCAAAGTCACTAAAATAAAATAGTTTCACCGCTAAAATGCTTTCTAAAAAAAGGAAAGCGACTCTACTCTCTCACCCTCCCCCCCCCATACTCCTCTTTCTCTCTTCCACTCTCCTCCGCACTCACATGAAGGAAGTAGCCCCAAACACTTTCAAAGATAAGAGAACACAGAGAGGTGAGGGCGAGGCGCACAAAGAAAATTAAGCATTCCCAGCACTCCTCTATATCTAGAAAAGCTTAAACTCGTTCTGTTGGGCACTAGTTAACGCAGGTGTGCGGTCAACAGGACTCTCTGGATACTTTTCAAAGTTGCTCGTGTCGCCGGCGCTACGCACTTTCACGGGGATCGGAGCGGGGTAGTACCGCGAATACAGTTTCTCCCAGTTGGCGCCATGAAAGTAAGGATGGCCCTTGATGTCAGCTACACCACCCTTGAGAGTTCCCAAGCGCTTTGTGTGATCCGTCTGCAAGAGGCCCTTGACAAGATCACGAGCGCGACCATCAAACCAGTTAGGGAACTTGAGACGACCGGCAAGAATCTTCTCGTAAATGCGGAAAGGGGTGTCATCGTAGTAGGGCGGATAGCCAGCAATAAATTCATACAGAAGCACGCCCATGGTCCACCAGTCTACCGCCTTACCGTGACCCTTGCTCTGAATCACTTCGGGGGCAAGATACTCAGGGGTGCCGCACAAGGTGAAGGTGCGGTCAGGAACCTTCTTCGCAAAACCGAAATCGGTAACCTTTACATGGCCCTTGCTATCAAGTAAAAGATTCTCGGGCTTCAAATCACGGTAAATAACGTCCAAAGTGTGCAGGTACTCAAAGGCAAGCACAAGTTCCGCGTGATAGAACTTCGCCACATCATTCGGGAAGCGACCGGCGGAACGCAGATGGGTAAACATCTCCCCTCCCATCACAAACTCGAGCACCAGATATACCTTCTTCTCATCCTGGAAGGAGCACATCATGTTCACAATAAACGGGTGGCACAGCTCCATAAGAATGGTTTTTTCTTGAATCAAGTGCTGTTGCTGCTTCAGCTTGATGATCTCGCGCTTCTTCAAGCACTTGATCGCGTAGTACTGGTTCGTTGCCTTGTGTCGGGCTACACGCACACGGCCAAAGGAACCAGTGCCTAACGTATCGCGAAGCTCAAAGTCGCTGAGATTCCATTCACTGGTGTCTGGCTTCTTAAATACATAGGCCTTCTTCGCAGCGTCGTTCGACACCGCTCCGTTCTGAGCTGACATAATCCTTTCTCTTTTTTTTTTTACTTTTGTAACGTTTGTGTCAGTAAATACAAAAGAAAGGCCTCCTCCGCTCAACTGAGAGAAAGGCCAAAAAGTAGTAGTAAAAAAGGAAAGATACAGAAAAAAAAAGCACAGAATACTCCGCTTTCTCTCTCTCTCTCTCTATATATATATATAGATAATAGCACCTTTGTAAAGGCAGTCTTTTCTTCACCCAAGAGAAAACAAGGACGTCCCAAACTTCTATCAGCCGCGCACACTCACAGAAAAAAAAAGAGAAAACCCCGCAGGATATTAGCGGTAACAGCAACAACAGAGAAAAAAACGGTATTGTTTTGGAATATTGTAAAAGCTGTGTGCGTGTGCGTGTGTCACTTCGCTTGATATAAGTGTATTGAAAGAATGAAAAAAGCAAAAACACACGTAATAAGGGTGTAGAAGAAAAAATAAGAGGAAAAAGAACACACACACACAATCAACGTGTCTCTATATTGTAGGAACAATGTATATATAGACAGCTAACTTGCGGAAAAGGAATGTGGAGTACTTTTCCTTTACGTGCTGCGACAACCCAACTAATATAAATATATATATGTATATGTATATATATATATATATATATATATGCTTTTCAAAATAGATATGCAAGAAGATGAAATGAAAAGAAGGGAGAAAAGAAAAGATACTGTCAAAGAACCCGTCAAACCCAAGCTACTGCATCAAGACTTACAAAAAAAACACACACAAAAAAAAACAGATTTCTGTATTAATAAAGGACGGCTATGATGACGTGAATCTTCGCTGAATGAGACCAAATAGAAGAGCACGAAGATAGCCCGAAAACTGGCGCATTTGCTTTTTTTGTCGATATATATATGTAACTGTTTTGTAAAAAAATGGGGATGCAAATCAAAGATAATCGAGCCCCCACTAAAAAAAAAAAACAGTTTTACGTACGGACAGCAACAACAAAAACAACAACCAAAAACAATAATAGGTGAACGGAAAAAGAAATTTTCTTAGGCAAACAAGAAAGTAAAAAATGAAAATTTCAAATATTTTTCGACTGTTTCTTGTAAGCACGCACACATACAAAACACAAACTGAAAATGCTGGATTAATGTGTACGTATACACCAAAAGAGAGAGATAGAGAAGTGAATATCTGATGCAATTACAGAATTCTACTAGACTATGTGGAATCCATCACTGACATGTGCCAGTGCCATCTCCAACTTGTCTCTGAGCACCTGTTTGTCGTTGTAGTCCGGTAAATCCAACTGGAACACGCATCCATGCCCGACTGGCAACCGTTGTGAGTCTGCGCACCGCAGCACCTTGATCTTCTTCATAGTATCATTGGCGCGCAGTGTGGCAGTAGACGTACACAGCTGTAGAAAGCGTCGCAGGTTATTCTGTGACATCGTGGTCAGCAGCTCCTTTAAGTACTCGGGCGTGTTCGAGGCGGCATCGAACCCCTGAAACTCCAGCGCGTCAACGATAGTGGCCGCAGAGATGTGGCGTACACCACACAGCAAAAGCAACAAGTCCGAGGAGGAAAGCAGCTTAAGATGATTATTGAGGGTATCAATGCTGTAGAAGCCCTTCTTTATCGCCTCCAGTGCCTTCTTCTGCTTCTCCACAAGATCATAATGCGCACGCAGTTGAATGTAGTCGCGTACGTTCTCCGTCGAGACCGCGGTATCTTGGCCATAATTTCCATCACAGTGGCTTGCCAAGTACTCAGCGGGGAAGCAGGAGAAGTCCAAGTCAGCTGCCGCGAGATCCTCTGAAGACAGAATACGCATCCGTTTGAGCGTCTCCGCGAGGCTATGATCGTACTCCTCAAGATCCACAATAGAAACGGGTGCTCCACAAAAGTACTTGAGCACTGCTGAATTTAGCTGCAGCGGAAGCGGGCGGTTTTCAATCACGCTCTTCAACAGTGCCTTCCCGACGTTCTCGAACGTATCTGTCGGCAGAAAGGCACTTTTTTCATCCTCAGCGGGGAGATAGGTGGCACCAGAGGCAAAGACAGCGGCAATTTCATCGCTCACCGTTGTGGCGCTGGTCTCCTCACCACCCGTCTGCTGTTGCTGCTGCTGCTCAACGTCAAACTCGTCTGAGCAGACAAGAGCCTTCTTCTCGCGGACCAGCTGTTCATAATACAAAGAAAGCATCTCCGTCGTGAGGGCACCCTCATCAATGCCGGCCTCGCCCTGAAACACTACCATGATAGGCTGCAGCATCTCTGTGTTGTCGAGATGGCCGAAGATGGCATGCACGGAATCCACCATGCGTGTGCGATCCACGGATACAAGCACACGACGATCGTTTGCCGTGCGGACCGCATGAATGTAGGAACGCACCGCGGCAAGGCGTTCATCACTGCGAGCGAGTGCAGAGGCGCAGCTAGAGCCATCCGCGCCGCTACCTCCAGCGCCGCCAGCAGCCACAACCCCAGCGGAGAGACCACCGCTGGAAGCAGATCGAACGGCGTTCGTGGAGGAGAAGTACGGGTGAGCAAGCAGTCCATACTCACTAGGACGACGCGCAAAGTCCACCATAAGCACTGAGGAGATCATGTCGGCCAGGCACTCGTTGCCTCCAACGCGCGCGGCTGATACCTGCACGCACGTGTCCCCGGCTTGCACAACAGGCATGACAGGCTTGCCTAGAGAAGGATCGTGAAAGAAGGCGTTGTAGGCGGCCATCTCATATAAGGTAAGCCCAAGTGCCCACATATCGGACTTGCACGTGGGGCCGCTGCGACCCTCACCTGCAATAAGCTGCTCGGGTGCCATATACGTCGCCGTGCCAACCGCAGCTCCAGTCGTATTCGTCGTCGTGACCGTGTAGTCAAGCGGCTTATCTCCAAACTTGACCAAATTCTTTGCGATCCCGAAGTCAGCGATAATGGGCCGACCATCATCTGCAAGGAGAATGTTGGAGGGTTTGATATCCGCATGCACGATACCACGCTCGTGTAAGTACGCCATGCCCGTCGCCAGCTGCCGAAACACATCCTGCATCGCCACCCACGACATGGGCTCCTTGCGTGTCAGCCACGCCCGGACACTCCCACGATAGTATGGAAGCAAAATGTAGGCAAAAGGTCCATCAAAAAAGACCCCCTTAATTCGAATAATGTTGGGGTGGCTGCAAGAAGCAACGATGCTCACCTCGCGCTGAATGCGCCGCCTCGCCTGCTCATCATCCACAGGGATTTCTTTTATAGCAACGTGCTCGCCACGACGCGTAGCGTGATACACTTTGCTGTTCACCGTCGACGAAAGAGTGCCGATGATCTGAAAGTCCGTAAAGGAAAGATTCAACCAGAGCCCGCTTCCCTTAACAAGACGAAGAATACGCGAGCCAGACGACATAGATTTCCATGCAAGCTCGGGGTGGTCGGTCTGGATGAGATGCAAAATACGCTGCTGCACATCCTTCTGCTGCAGGTTGGAATCGCTAATACGCTGCTGAAGAACCTTGACGTGATTTTGTAAAGACAGCACCTTGCGCTCGGGCTCATCGCGCACCTTACACCACTCAATCTCAGCCTGCAACTGGATACGCTGGCGCTCATAAATCAGCCGCTCTCCCTCCAGCGCCGCCTCACGCTCTAGCAGACGGTCGCCTTCCTCCAAAGTGGCCCGGAAAGAAGTCTCATCGGACTTAGCCCGCTGCACAGCGCTGCGGACCTGATCAAGCGCTTCCAAGCGGGAGTCGGAAAGCTCCTGTGTTGTGGTGTGGCCCACGTGGCGCGCGTGCTCCTCGAGCTGCGTGTTGAGCGTGTCAGCCTCGGCGACAATCTCGGTAAGCTTGGCGCAAGCGGACTGCTCGTCTCGAAGAGCTTCCAGGAAGGCTTTAGCGGCGGCGTCTGTGGCGGCAAAGGTACACTGCATACCATGCACCTGTGAGCAAATCTCGTCGCGGCGGCGAAGCAGTCGCGTGAGTTCACTGCGCTGGCCATCTCGACCACCAGTGAAAGAAGGGCTCGACGACAGTGAGGACGAGGTATGTGTATGGTCCGCCTCAACGCCATCTGTCCTCTCCATACCATTCGTGCCCTGTCGTGCCGCCTGCTCAGATGTCACCGCTATTTTCTCCCCCTTGATCTCACCTTCCTCGGTTAATGGTGGACTGCCAAAGCGCTTGAAGAACGCCTGCTCATCCGCTGCAATTTTCTTCAATTCTCTGAGTGCCTCCTCCACACGTGCCGCCGTGTCCCAAACGTGTTGGTATGCGGAGTCACGCTCCTTCTTTGCAGCAAAGTAGGCCGTCCTGTCCTGTCCCTTGAGAGTGCGTCGCAGCGCGTCCTGCTTGTCGTTTGCCTCTTTAGTCGCCTCTGGCAACGCATTCGACGTCGCCACAGTTAAAAACTGCTTGATGCGCTTAGAGCGGGCCTCGCACTCCACAATGTCCCTCTGTGACTGGTACTGCGTTGTGTAAGAGGCCACCAAGCTACGTGACGTCGCTACTTTGCCAGCGAGTTCCGCCACCCTGGCGTAGTCGGGCTTCACGTCCGCGTCCCTAAAGCCTGTCGTTGGTGACGCCATAATCAGCGGAGTAACGGGAACGCGAGCAAGTTTAGATTCACACTTGGCAATGGCGCGTAGAAACATTTCAACGTTTTCCCCAGTGGCAAAAGATAACCCTTTCCGAAGGGACTCGAGAGAGCTGAGGTAGTTGCCCATGGCAAATTGCGCAAGACCAAGCCGGTAGTAAGGCTTGAAAAAGTCTGGCCGAATATGAATCGCCGCCTGAGCGTCGCTTGCTGACTGGGAGTACTGATCGAGTCGGTAATAGGCAAAGGAGCGATTCGTGAGTGCGAGCTCGCTCGTCGGGTCTTCACGGAGGGCCTCTGTGTAGAACGATATCGCCTCCTCGTAGTGTCCCGCCGCAAACGCCCGATTGCCTGCCTCTCGCATGTGCGTGGATGCTGCCCCCGGGATGGACCTGTTTCCATCACCTGAAGGGGTAGATCCTGCCGCGTTCATCGACACGCCTTCACGTACCGCGGCTCCGGCTCCAGGGATACCCCGTGGCATGCGTTGCTGCTCTCGCTGAATCCACACCATGGGAGGCATCTCACCGCCGTATACAATGCCAGTCCCGCGACTCGTGGGTGATAAGGTACTAGCAGAACCACTGCTGCGCATAGCCAGGGATGCTGTCGCTCCTTCCCTACCCGTTCCTGAGCCACCACTCCCTAGACGAATTGCTGTGCCACCTCCAGGGACGTTAACAAAACTAAGAGATGTGCTGCCATCAGAGGATTGTAACTGAGGGAACATGCCCATAAGTAACTGCTCGAGAGGATTCGACATGTTGAAGGGCAAAATAATAGTAATAATAATAATAATAATAAGGTTGGTCCACTGATTAGCCTATTCAACCTATATTCAATGAAAACAAACAAGAATTATATCAAGTATTTAAAAAAAAAAAAAAAAGAATTAGAATAGAATGCAATTCCTCTGCACTACTTTAGAATTTGTCTATAAATATGTGACTGTAGTTGAAGATTACAAAAATAGAGTACCTGATTTCCTTTTTTTTTAAGGAGAAAATTACGAGAAAATCGCAAATGATTACTATATATGTATATATATATAGTCATAAGTATAGAAGCGCAGAAAACGAGACAGTGGATGACCGGCTACATTTGAATTTTATAGATCTCACGTAACATAGCAAACCCACATATACACACATATCTCATTCTCGTGTAGTTTATATTGTTGATATTGGTAACAGGAAATTCATTTCAAGCAAGTTAGCAATCCTCTAGTGCAGTTTAGATAATTATAACAATAATAGTGGCAAAAGCATAGATGTAGAAGTATACAAAGTAAGACAGAGATAGAAGGGAGCGGGGGGGATGGAGAAGAACCAAAGAGTACTCTAAAGCAATGTTTTAAAGTACTCAAACAAGGCCATTGTGAGTGCTGCGTTCGGCGCTGTATACGCAATGCGCGATCCAACCCCTTTCCACAAGGCACCGACGCCCTCCTCCTTTGCAATCGCTGCTATGCCATCACGGAGGCCTTTATAGTGGTATTTGAACAAGCGTGCATTCGCGCTGCTAGAGCGAAGCACCGCCTTCTGCACCTGCAGGCGTGTCTTGATAAGCTCCAGTGGGTTCGTGCAGAGCGACGCTACCGTGTTGCCTGCGGCACCAGCAAAAAGTGCGACTACGAACGTGTCCCCGTGCGTCATCGCGCGCGATACCATAAAGTGCTCCTTGAGCAGCGCAGAGAAGTACTCGTAGCAAAGAAAATAAACAGCTGAAAAAGGTCCAAAGCTACCGAGTGTCGACCAATACCCCTTGTACAGCCCACGCACTCCCTCATGCTTAAAGATGGTGCAGAACGCATCATAACTCCCTGTGTAGCGGCCGACCAAGGATGGGGGCTGGGATTGAAGCCTCTCCTTGGTCACATCAATCGGCACCCAGACAAAACAACTGACAGCCTCTGCGCCGAGGCCACTGATGAAAGGAACCGCCATGCGCTGAAGCACACCGCTAGTACTATGCCTGACGTCCTCATCACCGCTACCACGGCAACCTTGAAGAGATGAAAGCCAGGTACAAAGATAGTGATAGCTGCTGAGATAGAGCGCGACTCCCGGGGCAGAGCCGAGAGCCGCAACACCAATTCCCCGATAGAATCCCTTCAGGCCCTCCCGTTCAGCGATAGAGCGAGCAGCGTACAGAAAAGTAGAGCGGGGCTGAGTGACAGTGGTAGCCGCGGCACCCCTAGTGGATGGTTCGCCCGCAAACCCCGTGAAGGCCACAGTCTTGATGGTATCGAGTGGGTGACACGGAATGCGAGCACCAATGCCGGCAAGCGCAGCACATAGAACCTCCATGTGCGTTCACAAAGAAAGACAAAATGTGTTGTGAGAGAAGGTTATAGGATGTAACACCAAAAAAAAGGCTATGAAACAACAACAACAACAAAGTAAAATGAAGAAGGGAACAGGCCCCAAGTGCTGAAGTACGGCAAATTGCTATGCTGGGTGTATGTCTTTGATCAAAAAAAAAAAAAAAAGATACTAAATGTGTTCTGATTGTCTTCTTTTGCTATGTTCTTTATCTCTTTTTCTTCAAAATCTCACTCTTCGTCGGCCACTATGCTGGTGTCTTTACCTTTCTTCGAGAACAATGTAATTTGTTTAAATGGAAAATAAAGAAGATTTTTTTCGTTTGAAAGAAAAAGGACATGCAAGAGAATGTGAAGACACACTATCAGAAGCACAAAAGTCCAACAGTGTCTATGTACTCTCCGCAAAAGAAAAAGAGGAAAAAAAAAATGGCGATATCTCTGACCCCTACAATAGCAATCCGAATCGTACTCTCTTTATCTTTAAAAATCACCTCGCATTCTTTTTTGTCGTTAAATACTCCGCACACGGACACATGCCCATACACACACCATGCTCATGTACAACGGAAAATGGCAAATCACATCATAGATGAGGACAACACCGACAAGTGTCTCTTACTATCAAACCCACACTCACACTCACACTCAAAAAAACGTCAAACATAAAACAAAAAAAAAGAACGTACACATAAAAGGTGTCGATGCACATACATGATGAAAAGAAATAAAAAAGAAAAAGAAAGATCAACTGTGCTTGTTTCTCGATGAATACGTACGGGTTAAAGTAGCACATTTCTCTTAAACTCAGTCTCACATCTTCGTTGCAAATTTTCTTTAAAAAAATAACCTTTTCTCTCTCTTCGTTGCTCACCTCGTTAAATAGTAACTTTTTTTTCTTCTCCTCGTTTTTCCACCTCATCAATCTCTTCTTCATAGCCACTCAATGCACTTGATACGATTAAAATATAGATCTCTTCAAAAATAAATTGAAAGGCACAAAGAAGTCAAAAGAAATTGTTAGAAAGAGGTTTGGAAGCGGAAGAAAAGAGTTTTCAAAAAAAAAAAAATGAAAAGCCTCGCGCGCACACACACTAACGCAAGTAAGCTAACAACACAAACACCTGCTCATGTATACAGAGCATGTATGTTTGCATATGGCTATGTGTGTGCTTGTCGACCGGCTAGTAAACAGTCCATCAAATGGAAAAAAAAAATCTCATACATTTTTTTCTAAGAACTGGATCTGCTCTTGCCAACGCTTTTTATCTGTTCTACTGTGCCGACGCTTATTTTGCTGTTCATTTCCTCCCCCCCTCCCCCCCTTCTGCCCCTCTCCTTCACTC
>JASANZ010002190.1:0-67432 GCA_030849805.1 Sergeia podlipaevii
AAAAAAAAATAAAGAGACGCACATGGGTGGGTGTGTAACTGAAAGTGAGTGGGCTACATCAAGCGTTTTGGTCGCATGAGGAGCGCCAGTTTTGATCTTTTTTGTGAAGCAAAAAATATGCTTCAGTGCTGGGCTGTGCTGAAAGTAAGACTCTCAAAAGTGAAGTGACCGGCACTCATACTAAGCTCATAAACACATCAAGTGGGCTCAAAAGGAAAAAATAATCACTATTTTTTTCTACTGAATAATTTTACTGTTTTACGGACAATGCTGAGATACACTCATTATTTTCGGCTTATTTTTCGGCTTTGGAAAAATGATAAACTTCTCTACGTTCATTTTTTTTTTCCTGAATCTTTAAAAATGAAAAATTCTCCCTTTTGGTATTATTGATTCATTTTTCTTTCTTTCTTCTCATCGTACGAAGTTTTTTTTATTATTTATTGCTTTATTACTATTATAAGGAAGCCATTCACGCAGGGTGTTGGATAGTCACTTTAGGCGTGCGCATTTCTTTCTTTCACTCTGCTAAAGATACGTTCTCAAGCAACCAGAGGGGGGATACACTCCGCATATATATATATATATCCTTTCTGTCCATACACAATTTTTTTTTTTTAAGATCATCTGGTTGTTGTTTTTTTGACTGGTAGATTGATAGATAAAGAGGCCTCGCTTTTCAAAGTAAGGAAAGTAAGGAACAGAAAGAAAGAGAGAGAGACATAAAGAGAACGTGACGCAAGCAAAGGATTTTTTTTTTTTTTGGAGTCTAGATTGCACTTTTTGGTGGTTGCTCAAATCACTTCCCTTTCTTAAGTCTTTTTTTTTTTAACTACTAGATACAAACATATATATATATATTATTTATAGATAGATAGATAGATACATATACACACATATATATATATATTTATATTTACATACAGGTTACACTGAGGAATTAAAAAAAAAAAATGGAGTCCAGTGTCGCTTCAGGTGCGGCGTACACTCCTGATACATCCCTCGCTAGCACACGACGCAACAGCGCTATACACTCTGAAACAGCACCGCAGCATTATTATGATCAACAGCAACAGCAGCAGCTCCAGGATGATCAAGTGTGCTATGATGCAGCTGTGAACACACCACAGGACATTACAAACGATTCCTTATCAAGCGCAATCGTAGACGCGAGCACAGATGCACTTCTGGAGAGCACCACCACGCCGGTAAAGCGCGCTTCTACCGCTGCTGGCCACCATCAGGCTCATACACCCCTAGAAAGCAAATGTCAAACACGTCCTGAGGTATTGTGCGCACCCGGGCCAGCTGCCGCGACGACTGTGGCGCTGGGCTGTAGGTGGCCAGAAAAGAACGTGCCGCGTCCTCATCAAAATAACTCATCTCGATCTACATGCACTTCGACGCAGAGCCGTGTTCCTCTTGCGAATCAGCCGCCGGCACCACCACCGCTGCCCGAGGAACAACAAGCAATACTCTTTCAGCAACAGCAGCAGTGTACAGATACGGTGGACGAGAAGGAGGGAGACGCAGGAAAGCCGAAGAGGCTTACGAGCACAGAGTGGATACCAGAGCGGACCCCACCTCGACCCACCTCAGCGAGGAATGTCGTTGCCCGTCCAAGTAGAAAGCGTCGGCCCCACAGCGAGGCGACTGCAGAGGAGAGAGAGACGAAGAAGGGCAAAGAAAGCAATCGTAAGGCGAATAAAAAGTTCAACTTCCTCAAATCTTTTCTGCCGCTACCAGTCACTCCTGAGAGACCAGGGGCCGCTCAAGCTCACTTCGCTCGCGGCGGAGTCGTGGAGGCTGCCAGCACCTTGTCCAGCGCTCCTGCCATCATAGAGACTTCTTTGCCAGTTCCCACCGAGTATAACATGGCCCCACTCCCTCCATCCCCCGCTCATGCTGATCGACTTGCAAGTACACTTCAGCATCGCCGCAGCGCACTTCCAGATGAGCTGGCGGGAACATACCCACGTCCTCGCACCACGTCTCTGGAAAGCCGTCCCGCGTGTGTGCCCAGACCGGTGAGTGCCATTGGCAGTGCAAGTGTGGAAACGCCCTCCCCTATGCCGGACGTCCCTATTGCAGGCGCGATGCGGATGCCAGTACGTGTGACCCCGAGCTCTGGCAGCAGCACTCATGAAGTGGAAAGCAGAGCTGCCACGCCAGGAGCACCCCCTGTCGCACGTCAGCTGCTGAATGGTACCGTCTTTGACGATGAGGAAGAAAGTGAAGGCGGTCCTACCACGGGAAACGTTACGGCGGAAGCGATGCCGTCTTTCAAACGTGACTCCTCGCTGCTGAGCTGTGCAACCGTCATTGGGAGTGACGCATCAGCGGGGCCACGCGGAAAGCGTCAGGGACAGATGGAGCAGCAGCAACTGCACGAAGGAGAGAAGAGGGAGGGAGCTGTGATGACGGATGATGAAAAGGTCACGGGCATAGTACCTAGCCGGTTTCATCGTACTAGTATCAGTCGTGGAGCCTACGACGAAAGCGGTCATGCGGGCGAAGAGGAAAAGCAAGAGGGATTTACGTCAGCCACGAGCGAGGTGCGTGGCGCGAGCAGCAGCAGCAACGGGTGCACTGAGCGTGGCTGCCGCCCTTCTATATCACAAGGAGGCCTTATGACTCCCACTTGTGGCCCTAGCTCGTCATCCTGTGCCGGGTACCACTCCGCCTCCTCGCCTGCAGCGATGCAGGAGTGGAATGATGGCGCGGTAGATCTGAGCCACATCAGCTTCACTTCCTCCACGGCATCTCAGACCGGAGAAGCACCGAATGCGCTGCTAGATGAAAGCGCGCTATGGGCGTTGCTGGCACCGTCATTGCGTGCAGAGCAACACGTCTTGGTAGGTGGCGCCGCCGCCGCGGAGACGCTCTTGGAGAACCTGCTGACCTGCGCGGAGCTGACGCGGATGGAGATGCTGCAGGAGTACTGCGCCAATGCCGTGGCTGGGGCAATAGATCTGCATCAGAGAATGGAGATGGAGCAGAGTCGTAAGGCAAGCGCACTTCCACTCCCTCCTAATGCATCCGCCGGACGTCGCGCACCCGCCCCACGCTCCCCGGAAGCCCTCAGCGGGGGTGCAGTACTTCTTGCCCCTTCGGCACCTGCGCACGTCTTCCCCTCCACCGTTGTGGCAGTTGATGACGATAGCAACGAATGCGAGGGCACCGAGCGTCAGCTTTCATTCACCATGAGGGGAGCTGCTAAAGGCATCACGCCACTTTCTGTGCTGTTTCGAGCCTTCTGTGAGCAAACAGAGCCACACCAGGCGGCAGAACTTGTGGAGACTTACTTCTCCGCCTATATGCAGCACCACACCGCACGCATGCGCCACACCGCATTTGATGCCCTCTACGTGCACATGGTGGCCATACCCGCTCTGGTGGAGCTGGAGCGTCATGAACGTTACGTGGTGTGCATGTCACGTGACTTGTACATTCGCAAGAAGATTGAGGAGTTCATGTGGACATGGCCGAGTGCCCCACCACACGCTGGAGTCTTTGGGCTGCTGCGGGGACCGTTTAGCGTTGCTCTTGGAAGACCCGCCTCCGGCCCATACATCGGCAGACGTGGCCCTCTGCAGAGCATCTCCAACACTTCAATGAACTCACCTTCAAAGAAAGATAGGGGGCTATCGTATCAAAAGCAAAGGCCGTGCAAAGTTGGGCGTGTGCAGCGCTCTGGTGGCGTCAACGTCAGCCACAACAGCACTGGCAGTAACTCGTCCGGGCGGTGGCGCAT
Organism: Sergeia podlipaevii; assembly: GCA_030849805.1. Taxonomy (NCBI): domain Eukaryota; phylum Euglenozoa; class Kinetoplastea; order Trypanosomatida; family Trypanosomatidae; genus Sergeia; species Sergeia podlipaevii. Next base: position 3,755 of record JASANZ010002190.1, read on the forward strand.
AAATGCACATCCCAGGGCGGTGAGGGCGAACTATGGGGGTCTTAAGTCTGGTGCGGTGACGCGTGGCACGCCTCTCCATACTGGGACGCAGCAGACGCTGCCCAACATTCGCAAAGCAGTGACAGTGCTGAGAGCGAAGGAGCGGGTACGCTCAAAGCCACGACAGCGCACACCGCCGCCTACTCCTACAGAGGACGACTTCATGAACATTGCTAGCCTCAAGCCACGGTAGCCGAACCAGAAAACCAAAAACAAAATCAAAAGAGAGAGAGAGAGAGAGAGTGCGCGTGTGTGTGTGCGTGTGTGCACGTCAAAGCACAAAAAAAAGGCTAATGAAGAGAATAAAGGAAAAACAACTAGCATCAGCAATAGAAATATACGCTGCAAGGAAGGGAGAGTCGTTACTTTGGGATGGGGGCACAGGCGAAGGATCGCGTAACGGGCATATTAATATACGCATATAGATTCTTATTTTTTTAAAAAAAAATTGCGTGTATATGTTTTTTTTAACTATTGTTTTCGAGATAGACGTTTTATATTTATGTATGAGTGTGCATGGCCATTGATTTTATCAAAATAGAGAAACTTCGCTGTGCCTTTTTTTTTCGCGGCTGTTTTGGGTAGCACACGTACACATGGGCTAGAGAGCAGTATCAAAATGACAAAGTCACGCTTTTTATCAGGAAATGTTGGGCACGTCCCCATATACATTGCTATATATAGATTGCTTTACTTCAGTGTATATATGTTGTTGTTTCTCATGCCTATATAGAAGAAAAGAGATAAAAGAGATGAAAGGATTGCTTTGAGTGTGTGTATGCGTGTTTCTTATGCACTTTCGTTAAGTTCCCTCTCCCTCCTTTCTATGATACAGATCAACAACAATGTGTGTCTCTTCGTTGCTAAAACGGAATGTCACTCAAATTTGTACGTGATTCGCTAGATCGACGTATTTGCGTGCTTATAGAGCGCTCGTCGCTGCTGTGTGAGCGAATATATATCATCTTCATCGTCAATAGTGCTTTTTTTTTTTTGAGGCTTAGAAGAAATGCTCTTCAGGCAAACATTTCAGAATCTTTTTTGTTTTCTTTTTTTCCTTACATACATCATTTTCCTCATTATGATGGTGGCATGTGTGATTGTGCATCGCAAGCACTTTTGATTTTTGCCACATGGCTGAAAGCAAAGAAAGAGAATGAAATACCAGTTGGGGAATGTCACAAACGCCACTGCTGCAGCCTATACCTCACGATGTTTTTATGCCTCCTATCTGATCGTACTGAAACACATGTAATATCATCTTTTTTATATTATTTTTTATCGGTGGCATGTTTGGCGCCACGTTCAAGTGGTATACACACCTCGTTTATTTATGGTACATTATAAAGCATTATTTTTCCATACGAACCATTATTATTTTTATTATTTTGAGAAAAATCGCTTTTTTTTTTTGAAAATTTCTTGGCTGTGCTCATTTTTCTTACTTTTTAACTATTATACAATATATATTCATAGACAACAGAAATTGTTTAATCCGACGTGCAATCTCAGTTATTCACATGTACAAAGTGCTATTCATGTTACTCATAGAAGGTAGCATGCCCATGTTTTAAAATATATATTTTCTGGTAATCATGTTTGATTCTCTTTAGTACTATTGTTTCTCCATCTTTTTCTTTACTGTGATCACCGCAAGCTTTCTTATTATCAGGTATCATTTCAATATCATTGCTCTACTTGCCATTACCTATCGCCATGTCTCTCCCTGAGAATCACGGTCGCGTCCCTGAGGTGCTGAACAGCCGCGGTGCCAGCATCCTCACCAACCGCTACCTCAACCGCGGTACCGCCTTCACCTTCGAAGAGCGCCAGCAGCTCGGTATTCTGGGCCGCCTCCCGCCTACCATCGAGACCCTTGAAGAACAGGTGGAGCGCGCCTGGACTCAACTTCTGCGCTTTGAGAAGCCCATCAACCGCTACAATCATCTTGCCCAGATTCACAGCACTAACACGACCCTCTTCTACGCTATTGTGCTCGCCCACATCAAGGAGGTGCTGCCCGTCATCTATACCCCCACCGTTGGTGAGGCGTGCCAGAACTTCAGCAACTACTACATCCGCGAGCGTGGTGTCTATTTGCACAAGTACCTCAAGGGCATGTTTGACCAGGTTCTCAAGCAGTCCATGTACACTGACGTGGAGGTGATCGTCATCACGGATGGTTCCCGCATTCTGGGACTCGGTGACCTCGGCGCCAACGGTGTTGGTATCAGCCTCGGTAAATGCTCTTTGTACGTGGCAGGCGCAGGTCTTCACCCGATGCGCGTCCTTCCTGTTGTTCTCGACGTCGGCACCAACACTGAACGCTACCTTAAGGACTGCGAGTACCTTGGCACCCGCGAGCCCCGCCTGGACGATGATCAGTTCTACGCTCTTCTCGATGAGTTCATGGAGTCTGTCAAGCAAATGTGGCCTGGCGCTGTGATCCAGTTTGAGGACTTCAGCAACAATCACTGCTTCGACATGCTGGAGCGCTACCAGAACAAGTACCGCTGTTTCAACGATGACATTCAGGGCACTGGCGCCGTCATTGCGGCTGGTTTCCTTAACGCCATGAAGCTCTCCGGCAAGGCTCCTCTTGACCACCGCATCGTCGTCTTTGGCGCCGGTTCCGCTGCCGTTGGTGTGGCCAAGAACATCGCTCAGCTCACCTCCCGCCTCCACAATGTCAACGTGGATGACGTGCTCGCCTGCTTCTACCTGGTTGACACCAAGGGCCTCGTAACCACCACCCGTGGCGACAAGCTGGCTCCCCACAAGGTGCTCTTTGCTCGCACGGATGTTTCCGCTGAGGACAGCCAGATGATCAAGACCCTCGAGGATGTCGTCAAGTTTGTGAAGCCCACCGCTCTGCTTGGTCTCGGCGGTGTCGGCCCCGTCTTCACCGAAGAAATTGTCAAGGAGACGCTTGCCAACAACCCCCGCCCCATCATCTTTCCTCTGTCGAACCCCACCAGTAAGTCGGAGTGCAACCCGGGGGACGCTTACAAGTGGACTAACGGTACGGCCATTATTGCCTCTGGCAGCCCTTTCCCCGCTAGCGTCATCAACGGCACAACGATCTGCCCCTCCCAAGGCAACAACCTCTACGTTTTCCCTGGCATTGGCCTGGGCTGCGCTCTGTGCCGCCCCACATACATTCCCGATGAGATTCTGCTCGCCGCCTCAGCCTGCCTCAACGCACTCACGACTGAGGAGCAGCTCGGTCGCGGTGAGTTATACCCCCCGCTGGATGACATCCACGACATCTCCGCGCAAATCGCTGCTGATGTCATCCTGGAGGCCCAGCGCCTTGGCATCGACACAGTCAAGACCTTCCCCCGCGAACGCGACGCTCTCGTGGCTGAGGTCAAGAAGCACCAGTGGGTCCCCAACTATCCCAAGGACATGAGCATTAAGATTATGAACAAAATTTAGGTCTGAGCCGTAGCCTACCACGCAACAGGGATATATATATAAAAGTAATGATTGAGAATAAATTGGTGTATACCTATACTCAGCTTAAATAACTCAAAAAGAACCCGGAATTTATTCGAGACATATCAGGTCAGATATTTTTATATGGTGACTATTTGATATCGTTACACGTGCAAAAAAAAAAAAAAGAGTAAATAGCAAGAAGAAAAATAAAAAAAATAGGAAAACAAAGGGGAGAGAGGGAAGTAGACTGTCCTCCTTCTATTGAATTATTTTTTTTTATAGCATTTTTGTTTGGCTTTATTATTATTATTAAAGATCACGTGGTTATTTCATGTTCTTCTTCTTTTTTTTTTACCCTCCTACTCAATGCATAATTGCGTCACTGTAGTCCTTTTCACGAACAAGAGCTCTTATAGAGAGGGAGGGAGGGAGAGAGATAGAAGAAAGAAAGAAAGCACAGTATCAGAAGGTTACTTCTATCCTTCTGTGTCTTTGCTTGCTTAATCCAGTGACTTGTTGTTTCTTTTCTCTCGACTACCTCCCAGTCTTCCTTCTTGTTTTTTTATTGTTTTTTATTTTGTTTTCGAACTGAAAAAAAACCCTCGAACAGTGATACTATCGTTGCCAGTTAGTTTTCAATTTTACTTCTACTCTTTCTAACAATGTAATATTTTTATTATTATTTTTTTATACCTTTTTTTTTTCTTTCAGAGAGAGCAAAAGAGCATGCAAGTTAAGGCGTCCGTGTGTGTGTGTGTGTGTGCGCTTTTTTTTTTTCAGTTTTGGATCCTCCAGTTGTATGGAGACGTATTGGAGGATACGATGCATTTTCAAAACGAAAAATTTTAGTGTTTGTTTTACGATTCCCGCTTATTAATTTCTGTTTTTTGCTTTTTTTTTTTTGAAATCTTTCATTTATTTTATGTGCTAGGTATGGCGTGAAATGTTACGAAAGTGAGAAACCATTTTTTTATTCAATGAAAGCAGGGGAGAAAGATATGATAGTGTGTGGTTACCAGATACTCGCGTGGTCATCGGCACATATTTTTTTCAAAAAGAGAAATTGAAAGCAGGAGGAAAGAAAAAGACAAACATTCTATCTTTTTGCGGAAGAAAAAGTGTGGTTAGTTGCAGTGTTTAGGGTTATGCATTGTTCACAAATGTCATACAGGAGGTGAGGGAGAAAGAGCTGCGGCATTGCTTTGACGTGAGAAGGAATAGAGAACACGATTCTATGTGCTGTCTTCTTTTTTTTTGTCTTTTAAAGCACATTTCCAAAAACCGTTGAACACATTGCTGTTTCTTTTTCCCTCCTTTCTTTCTATTTTCAGTACCACTGCTGCTTACTCTCCACATTAAAAAAAAAAATAATAATAATTACATTCAACTACAAGAAATGTGGTATTGTGGAAAAAATTTACATGTTCCTCTCTATTGCTCAATTATGTTACATTTTTTTTTTTTGTCTGTTACCTTTCTCTCTTACTGTATTATCGTTATTTTTTTTCTTCTTCTTCTTCTTTTCTTGTTGTGTGTGTGTTTATGTGGGTGTGCAATTTGCTTGCATGAAAAGTCAAAAATATTTATCTCTGAAGTCCACAGTATATCACAGCTTTCTAAGTAGGTATCAAATTGAACCACACGCACACGGTGCTTCAAACCCAAATACAAATAGCATCCAGTCAGTGCTGAAAACATCAATTTTCAAAGTAATAATAAAAAATAAAAAAGAAAGCACAAGCACGTACAAAAATATTTATCATGCTTTCTCGTTCACTGACTCGTCTTATCAGTAAACGTCCCGTGCGTGGCGTGGACTATGTCCGCAACCGCTTTACCAACAAGGGCACCGCCTTCACCGCCGCTGAGCGCAAGTACCTCAGCGTCGAGGGTATGCTGCCTCCGTCTATTGAAAACCTCGAGGACCAGGTGGATCGCCATTGGGAACAGCTCTCTCGTCTTCACGAGCCTATCAATCGATACCAGCTCCTGCGCAACCTGCTGGACTCCAATGTGACGCTTTACTATGCCATTATCACCCGCCACCTCCGCGAAACCCTCCCTATTATCTACACCCCCACCGTCGGTGAGGCCTGCCAGCGCTATGGTGACCTTTACAATAAGGATCACGCTCTCTACCTCGCCGTCAAGGATACCGGCAACGTGCGCCAGCTGATCAAGAATCTGCGCAAGACAGATATTGACATTATCGTGCTCACGGATGGTTCCCGCATTCTGGGACTCGGTGACCTCGGCGCCAACGGTGTAGGTATCAGCATTGGTAAGTGCTCCTTGTACGTCGCGGCTGGTGGCGTGAAGCCTAGCCGCGTGCTGCCCGTCGTGCTTGATGTTGGCACTAACAACGGCGAACTTCGCAACAACCCGCTCTACCTCGGCATTCGCAAGCCTCGCTGCAACGACGATCAGTTCTACGCTCTTCTCGATGAGTTTATGGAGTGCGCCAAGCAGGAGTGGCCTTCTGCGGTGATCCAGTTTGAGGACTTCAGCAACAATCACTGCTTTGACATGCTGGAGCGCTACCAGAACAAGTATCGCTGCTTCAACGATGACATCCAGGGCACTGGCGCCGTCATCTCGGCTGGCGTGCTCTCTGCAATGAGGATGACTGGCATCCCTCTCGATCAGAACCGAATTCTCTTCTTTGGCGCCGGCTCTGCCGCCACCGGTGTGGCTGATAGCATTGCCGCACTCAGCGCTCAGAAGTTCCATGCTACTGCTGAGGAAATGAAGAGGTACTTCTACTTTGTCGACTCTAAGGGCCTGGTGACTACCACCCGCGGCGACAAGCTGGCTCCCCACAAGGTGTCATGGGCTCGCACCGACGTCGCTGAGGAGGACAACAAAAGCCTCACCACTCTGGCTGATGCCGTCAAGTATGTGAAGCCGACTATCCTGATTGGTCTTGGAGCTACTGGCGGTGCCTTCACCCAGGAGATTGTCTCCTTTATGTCCTCCTACTGTGCTCATCCGGTCATCTTCCCTCTCTCCAACCCGTCTAGCAAGGCTGAGATTCTGCCCAGCAACGCCTACAAGTGGACTAACGGCACCGCCATCATCGCTTCTGGCAGCCCCTTCCCGCCAAGCGTGGTTAATGGCAAGGCGCTCTCCCCCTCCCAAGGCAACAACCTGTATATCTTCCCTGGTGTTGGCCTCGGATGCAGCATTGCACAATGCCCTTACATTCCTCAGGAGGTTATGGTTGCGGCCGCCTCCTGCCTCAGCAGTCTCGCCACCAAGGATGACCGCGAGATGGGACAGCTTTACCCACCTATTGATCAGGTTCGCGCTGTATCGGCTGAGATTGCTATCGCTTGCATCTTGAAGCTCCAGGAGATGAAGCTGGCCAAGCCCGATCTCCCTGACAACATCCCTGACCTGCGCAAGCTTGTCAAGTCGCGTATGTGGGTGCCCGAGTACCAAGATGAGGACTACTATCTGAACCTTGAGCTCATGCCTCTCTAAACACAAGAAGGGCTGTTTTGGAAAGAAGCGAAGACACAGTAGTGAGGAGACGATGGGCTGCGTCTCATAAATTGTAGCTTTCTCGCTTTTCATTGTGACACGTTCTCGTTCGTTCTTTGAGTTCCACATCAGCAGGGAGAATGTTTTTTCCACCTTTTTTGTAGTTGTTGTTATTTTCTGAAGGACTCTCTATATTACATCTTTGCATGCTTTGCCGGTTGGTTCTTTGACTGAGTTTTCTTTCATCGCTTTTGCAGATTGTGATTCAGAGCGCTCTCAAACCAAATTACGTACAAAGCCCCCTTAATGTAGCTGCTTCTTTTAATATATTTAATTTAATTTATTTATCTTGTTTTGTTTTTCCCCCTTCTTTTCTTTTTGCTTGTTCGTTTGATTACTACTAGTATTATTCACCATTTTGCATTTTTTGAGGGTTGATTGGAGTAGGAGCAAGGCTCACATCTATATGTATTGTTAAATGCTTGGAAATGAGACGCTGATGCGCTGCTGTGGCTTTTCTTGATGGTATCATTAAAAAAAAGAAACATAGGCAGGCCAGCGTATTCTGCTATTTCTCTATTAGCATTTGTGGATGTATTCTTCTTAAAGAGACCTCTTGTTCCATTGTTCTCTGTTGCTTGTTTGTTTGTTTGTTTTTTTCCTTCTTGAGCTCTAGCGCATCGGTACATATTCGTGTCAACTTGCATTTGTGATTAATTTTTTATTTATTTCTTGGATATAATCTATATGCAATAACATCCGTTTATATGTGTGCTCCGTGATGTGATGTGGCTCTTTATGGATGCGTGTATGAAGGGTGGCAGCTGTGGGTTGAAAGGAGTATCAGAGGAGAACGGTGGATGTCACACACTTTTTACTTTCCTTTCTATCGAACGTAACTCGCCAAAAGTGTGTGTTTGTGTTTGTGTGTGTCCGTGCGTATTTGTTCCTCTCATCTTTTTTTTTTGTTTGTATATGTAGTTGAGGCAATATATGCAGTTCCCGCTGCGCTTGCCACGCATGTTGGCATGGTTCTCCCTTATTTATTTATTTTTTTCACTTGCCCTCTACACTGTCTGGTGGAATTTATCGAATCTCTTACTCAAGGCGATATATACGTTTTTGTTTATTTATATTATATATCTTTATGAAGCAGCTGGTATTCTGTGAAAAATTATGTTCATATATTTATTTACGTGTGTACGACAATATATATTGGCTTTATGAAAGGGTTGGTAAGGGGGATAGCTATGTGCGTGAAGCAAAACCATCTTCACATCTTGAGCGACTACTGCAATCATAAGAAAAAATCAAAAAGGCAAAGAAAGGAGAGCTACTTGAAAGCAACAATGAAAAAAGAGAATGCAGAAGCGGTGGAGAGCAATAATGCATCAAGTAGTTAGCAATTGTAGGAGATCGTCTTCCTCGTTGGGGTTCTCCTTTCCTCTTCTTTTTTCATACTTGGAGCCTCCATTGTCTCTTAGTATACATATATAAGTCTTCTTGCTCTGTTCTGTCTTTTTATAATAGTAGCTATGAAATTCGTGCTTGCTACTAAGCGCAGTAGTTTTCAAAATAACTACGAAACTGAGAACGGAAGAAATTGAATGAGAAAGCCATGTAAGCGCACACCTCCTGCTGAACTAATATATACATTGAAATGAAAAGGAAAACAATAATAATAGTAATATAACTGCATGATTTCAGTTCTTTTCATTTTTTTTTCTTTTTTCCTCGGCTACAGCGAAAGAGGTCGCAACGTACATCGCATAGGGTTGAACAAGAAGAGGAGAAAGCGGAACTGTGAGAGGCAATGATAGCAGCCATAGGAATATGTGAACCTGGCACGTTAGTCTTCCGTTTTTATCGAAAAGTTCTTAGCATCTTTGTGTCCCTATATATATTATGATTATTATAGGGGGAAAAGGGGGAATTGATTGATTGGAAAGCAAATCAAGAGAAATGTCTTGTATCGCAAAGAGGAAGAAGGTTGGCGGTGTGATCGCAAGCTTTGATACACGGTACTGTGTATGTGTGTGTGCGTGTGTGTATATGGAAATGATTTCAGAAAGAAGCAGTTGCATGAAGTCTTCTACATATGACAGTACATCAATAGCGCTGCGTGTTGATTGGCGCCCTCTGAAGGCTAATATAGTAACTTCTAGGGGAGGGGGCAATGGGGGTGTTATGGACGTACATTTTTAGTTTTGTTGGCACGACATTTTTGCTTTCTTGTGTTCTTGATTCTCCCCTCTACTTCATCTACGCCCTGTATTTAACTATAAGGTGAACGGAGGGCGTTTTTTTTAATAATAAAAAAATGTGATCATGCCGTTTTGGGTAGGTTGTGTCCTTACAGTTCGCAAGCGAGATATACATATATTAAGAAGAGTAGAGTAAAAAAAATATTTTTACTGTACGCTTGTTGCAAGCAATCTGTGTTCTACTTCATGAGGTAGTAGACGTTCAAGAACCGAGTGATCCAGCTCGTTTGCTATGTGGCATTTCATAGCAATAATAATAATAGTTTTAAACGTAAACTGTTGAGATCTACATGCTATTAAATACCATTCGTTATATACTCTCTCTCCCCATGTCTTTCTCTTTTTTCACGCTTTTAAAAAGAAAACATCTGTAAAAAGAAAAAAAGGAAATTGGTTACGAAGAGTCCATCACATGTCTAGTCATCACAATGATAGTCAAGATGAAGAAGAGGACTACCTAAACTTTGACTACGTTCCCAAGATGGAACGAGCTAACCAGCAGACTGAGCAAAGCGGTGAAGGTGAGCCAGCCAAGAGGGCTCGCACAGTATATGAGGTGGAGCGAGACGCAAAGGTGGCCGCCATCTTGCACCAGCAGGAAGAGGATGAAAGGAAGAAGAAGGCTGAGGCGGATGAGGCCGCTGCTGTTGCCCAACGTACCGCTTTAGGACATGAGGGGGCTACCGCACCACGTGGTGGCGCCTCCGGTGCTGCCGCTGGTTACCGCCGATACAACCGTTATGAGAACGTCGGTAGCAATGAAAGTGGTAATAGCAACCACACGATTGATAGCAGCGGCACTACTAGCTATGCTCAATATCAGAACCTCTATCGTCAGAAGCGTTATGCGAATATGTCAGAAGAGGATAAGAAGCGACAGGCGACGTACCGCAAAAACATGTTTGTCATTCGTAATGCTGTGAAGGAGGTGGACCCGGTCACACGTCAGGTGATGGAGGTAACTGTCTCGCAAGACACGCACGCAGCAGGGGTGTCGCAGTTTCGTAGCACGAACCGCTACGCACGGAACAACTACAATAATAATGGTAGCAACAACAACAACAACAACAACAACAACAGTCAGTACCGTGGAGGTAACAACCGAGGTGGCGGCTACGGAGGAAACAGCGGAAGGCGAGACGAACAGAACACACGCGATGGGAACAGACGGGCCCCATACACGTCGCATGGCAACGCCAGTGGTCATGGAAGTGGGAGAGGCGGTAGCGGCTTTAGAGAGCGCGGAGCACGTGGCCGCGGTTACGGCGGTTCATCAGGGTCATACAAGCGTGACCGCGAGCACTAGGACAAGTAATGTGCAGCAAGCCGGATACGCCTTATTGGTATTTTATGCCTATTGCAGTTGCGAAAGTACTCCTTAGATAGTTCTCATCCCTTTTTTTTTCGAATATGGTTCCCTTTACTTTTCGATGGTACCTGTGTATTGGTTGATATGCGATATATGTCAAGTTGCAAAGGGAAGGGCATGGTGCTTCCCCTAAATATTCTTTATGTTCTGCTGCTGAATGGAAAAAGATAATGCAAAACAATAAAGCGAATGTTCTATGAATCGTGTGCTACTTTATATTTATGTGCTTGTGTTTGCTTTGTTTTGTATAGCATTTTATTGGGCGCTTCTCTATTTGCTGTTACTTTCTCTTTGACTTTTTCCTTTCTCTTTGCCCCTCCTCCCTCTTTCACTGAAGCAACGCCTGTTGGGCTGTCGGAGGCGTCACTACCTGCATAATCACACATCTATACTTATAGGTTAACCACAGTAGTGTGTCTGTGCTTACATAGCTACTCTAGTTCTTTCTTTGTGCTAAACAATTGTGAGCAAGATCACACGCACAAGCACAAAGCAGCTCATATACACGAACTTTATGTCGAGTATGTCACGCCAAGTGTCGCTTCGTAAGCGTCACCACGAGGACGATGGCGGTGTCTGTCCTACACAGCAACAGCATCACAGCTCCCTTCAGCAGCAGCGCATGTCAGCGCGTTATCGCTTCTTAGCAGAGCTCAAAAATTATGCAAGTGACGATGATGAGAACGAGGAAGTTGGCGTCGTCACCACATCTACGACAGCTACAAGTACCATTGCTGACACTACCAATGGCATCTCCTCGCTCTCCTTCTTTGAGACTGCGGATGCGCACGCCTCCGCGGCAGCAGCAGCAGCGCCGAAGAATAGCAGGCCTGCTCGCGTTGGCTTAGGGCTGCTGCATGCCATGCATGCGGAGCAAACGGTGGGTCCTAGCGAGGCTAGATCTCCAGCTTCTCCAACTAGTAGTGGCTTGAAGGTGGTGGAGACGTATGTACCACTCACTTCGGGCGGCTTTCTCGACACCACAGACGAGCATTGCGACCTGCGCACAGTAAAGGTGGGCGACGTGCTTTGCCGCCGCCATCCACCACCCAAAACAACAACAACTTCCACTTTCGATCAGCATCCCAGCGGTGTCGCCAGCAGTAGCAGCAGCGCCTCTCCATCTCAGGCCAGCCCAACCACTACAAGTGCACCGCAGCATCACCAGGACCCATCCTCCGTGGTGGCGGCCGCAAAATCAGGCTCCCTGCTTCACTTTCGCAAGGAGGCGGATCTCACAGCGGATGAGCGCACTTACGGCAAGACCATCACCAGTGACATGATTAGCGTGCTCTTTGAGGTCAGCCGGCTCGATCGGGCCACACAAACGTTGGAGGCAGTCTTTCTGGACGGCACTCGCGCGAAGCTCAACGTGTATGATGTGCGACCTGCTGGTTTTGTTGAGAAGCAGATGTATTACAAGTGGAGAGAGGACCCCGCGAGTCGCCCGGTGCGCACCATCACGGCCGCCGCCAAATCCCCTGCAGCGGGGGCTAGTGCCACAAATAGAGACTTTCCAGCTGCTCCTATCAACTCCCAACAGCAGCAACAGTCATCGGAAAGCCAGAACACTCCGGCCTCCTCAACAGCCACCAGCACACGACCTGTGTGGTGGGTAGTGCCCAACATACTGGTGCGCGTGGTAGCCGAGTCAGCGGAGGACTGGTATGGGAGGAAGTGCGCGGTCAAAGCGGTGATGCGCAAGGAAAACAAGGTGCGTCTTGCGGAGTGGCCAGCGCCACACGTGGCTGCTGGTGGGTCCTCCTCGCCTGCCTCACCCGCGAGTCCGACAAACTCTGGTTTCCCACTCTCAGCCTTCTCTTCCTCCTCTCCACGCACTCCTCAGCCTGCTGCAGTGGTGGTGGATATCATTGGTCTGGATGGGCTGGAGACCGTCATTCCCAAGAAAGGAGGGACTGCCTTGGTAGTGCTAGGGGAGAAGCGCGGCGAACTTGTGACGGTTCAGGCGCGCGTGCGTGGCGCCGATGGCGATCTGGCGGCTGTGGAAGTGAAGGCGAGCAGAACTGGGGAAGTGTTCCAGTTGGCCCCGCATGAGTTATGTGAGCTTGCCAGGCGCTGAGAGGGAGGGGAGGGGAGGGGAGGTTCTTCTTTTGTTGCTGTGAAGTAATGGGAAGGCGCGGTCGGAATGTCTGTACGGCTCAGCAGTAGCCCTTCTTTCCCCCCCCCCCCTTTTTTTTGCGCCAGCATATATTGTTATGTAACAATAATTATTTAGCAATGATTGCCTATATATACATATAGCGCTGATGTTGTGCTGGAGTTGTTCTTTACCATCAACTTAAACGCTCACGCCTGGAACTCGTGCATTTTTCTCCTCTATATGTGTAGGTTGGCTGTTAATATCATCTTTTCTTTCTCTTTTTTATTTTTCTCTTATCTATCGCTCGTCTTTATTGCTCGTATACAGCGTTTATTTGTATTACTTTTAGAAAGGCTTGTGAATAGATTCTGATTAGATACCCCCATTCATTAGATGGGAAAGAATAGGCGCCATTCGGGCCCAGTAGATGCCTGGGAGCACTTTGCCCAGCATCGTGGCCGGAAGATGTTCCCAGACCGCAGCAGTAGCAGTTTGATACTTGGTAACCCAACTTACAATCCATTTGTCGACGACGATGAGGGGGAAGAAGAAAAAGAGAGACAGCACGTGTACTCACACCTCACCACCACCGAGTTACAGTGTAGTCCTATTGCAGCCAACGATACCAAAGGGTCTCTGCGCTCTCTGCGGGAGCCTGCATCGGTGGCATTCCACGGCACTGGTGGAGGCAACAGTTCTGAACGAGTGAAGCGCAGACCTAGAGGACCCGGGACGGAGTTCGCCGCTTTTATTGAGGAGCACGGCTTCCCGCAAGTGTCCAGTGCACGCAAGCGTCATATGATGAGCAGCGATGGCGGAGTTGAGGGTCGCTGGGATTCGAGGGAGTACGTCTACGATCCAGATATTCTGCGAACTCACAAGAAGGTGGTCAACATGCCATACAGCGAAGCCGCACAACAGCATATTAATCTTTTTGATGCCGAGCAAGAAGCTTTGCAGTACAATCACAACTATTACCACCATCCGCGGTTGGCGGCTCTCTCGCAAGGCGTTAGAGGGGCAAGCACTGACACACAGAAGTACGTAGATCCATGCGATCCAGTTGAGCAACGGTCAGCCTCTAGGGAGGAACCAGGAAGACATGAGCCGTCACCACGTACCACTTCCTCTGCAGAGCAAAACCGTTACTCCGCAACTGCTGGTTTCCCTCAGGTGTCTCCTCCTCCACTCAGCTCTCGATCTCGATATACACAATGGCACTCACAGAGCAGGTCAAGCCCATCAAAGGTTGAGCGCAAGTCAGTCACTCCAGAAGGTGATCGTGAGACACCTCCATCGACCGAGTTCCGTGGATCGCAAGGAAAGGAAGAGCGACGAGATGACAAAGGAGAAGAAGAAGAAGAGTACTTCCTCTTACAAACCATTGAGGAGCAAGCACAGCGTGTATCATATCTTGAAAAAATGCACGAGAGCGAGGCACGTGTGCTGCAAGAGTTGATCCATCTGTATGATCAACGCCATCTGTCTCGATACCACAGGGAAGCATCCGTACCGCAACCGTCTGGCAAGAACAGTGACCGCGAAGGCAAGCGCGTGCTTCAGCCGTGGGAGCAGCGTGAGAGTCCGTTAAGATCATCTTCACGTGACGGCGACACGCATGGCAGCTGGCAGCAAGCACGACGAGGAAGGCCTCAGCATTCAACACGAGAGGAATATGAAAAGGAGAGGGAGGCCAGTCCACAGAGGCAATATGGGGTACCACTGCAGCGGTGGCAAGGGAAGGCATCGGTGTCGTGGGAGGTACCGCAGGAGCAGAGCGCGAGGAGCCAGAGGAACGACGACGTACAAAGAGACGCTCCGTCCGATACCCCACGCAGGTTGAGAGGCACCTCTTCGTCGTCGTCCTTCTTGCGGCGACCTTCTGAGATGGCGCGCTCTCCTTCTCCGCATATTCAGCAACAGCAGCGATCACCTGCGAAGCCGGCCGGGCCCACGATGAAAAGACGTGAGGCTGTATCTCTTAGAGACTTGTTTGCTGAGCAGAAACCATTGCCTCAGTACCACCAATGATTATAGTTGTTGTTGTTTTTATATATGACTGTTATGCCTCTTTGCTCTTATGTTGCTATTTATATTAATGGAGTCGGAAAAAAAAAGTAGAAATGCATTACAATCCAGTAGTTGCCTATCTTTGTCTCTCGGCGACACGATTTAATGTGTAAGGATATGCATTTTTTTATGCCTCACGTCATTTCAAATTTGTTTCGCTATCTGTGTGCTCATCTTTGCCATTGGTTTGCCTTTTTGTTGTTAAGGAAAACAAAAAGAAAAAAGAGGTACGACCCTAGTGGTGCCATTTTTGCCATTGGGTTTCTGTATCTTTCACACACACACGCACGCACGCGCTTAAGTACATACACTACCGCATATCATATTATAAATATTATTATATTCACAAAGACGTTCACTTTACCTTCACAGTTGATCATCAAATTTGTGCTTACTGTTCGCCGATTAGGTTTGCTGATGGACTTCGACTCTCGCGGACGTGGCAGTAGAGGAGGTGTTGGATGGGGTGGCGGCAACTGGGGCGATCGCGTCCCACCTGGTGCGCCACGACTGGACTCTGAATTGGTCAACGACGTGCTTCACATGAATATGGCAAAGCACCGAGAGGAGCGCAGCAAGGGATTGGCGCAGCCTCGTGATATTCCTGCGTCCATCAGGTCCGTGTCCACCCCTTTTGACGCTTACGTGGTGTTGGACTTTGAAGCTACGTGTGTTGAGAACAGAAGGATTGAGGACCCAGAGGTGATAGAGTTTCCAATGGTGATTGTCGACCCCGTGACGTGTACTGTGGTGGCGGAGTTTCAGCGCTATGTGCGGCCAGTGCGCAACCCGACTTTGACCACGTTTTGCACCGAGCTCACCGGCATCACACAAGTCAAGGTCGACTCCGCTCCGCTCTTTCCAGCTGTCTACACAGAAGCACTCAACTTTCTCGCCAGTGCTGGACTCGGGGACACACTCGACAAGCGCAGCTACTGCATGGTGCTCTGCGGGGACTGGGATCTTAAAGTCATGCTACCCACGCAGCTCTCCCTCTCTGGACAACAAGGCGTGCCTGATTCGTGGCGTCACTGGTGCAACCTTAAGAAAATGATGGAGGCGGCTCTCAACGGTGACGCAACCGGGGCAGGGAAAGGTGGCGGTGGCTGGGATCGACGAAGAGGTGGAAAGGAAAAGCGCGGGGGTAGCATGCGCATTTCTGGGATGCCCGCGATGATGGCGGCGCTTGACCTGCCTCTTGTTGGCCGCCACCACAGCGGCATTGACGACTGTCGCAACATAGCGGCCGCGTTGTGTGAGATGCTGAGGCGTGGCTACACTGTGATGCCAACATACTTTGAAACACCATTGGCAGCAGAGACGTTCAAGCCATGGAAGGCACCTGAAGGTGGTGCGGGCCTGCCTCCCCTCAGCAAGGTGTCGTCATCAATCATGACATCATCGTCCCCGCCACGACCGACCATGCCACTTGGAGGCTCCGGGGAAGGAGCTGATGCTGCTGTTGCTGGCGTTTCGGCTTTGCAGCCCCAGAAGCAGCAGCAGCAGCCTCTGAAGGGAACTCAGATGCATCGCGTGTTCATTGAAATGGACGCCTTGAGGGATGCCGGTCAGGAGCTGATAGCCAAAGGTTATGGGAATACCAGTAAGGATGTAGGTCGTGCCAAGAGAATATCTAAGGCGATGAGCTATATTCTTCGCCACGGTGCGGATGAAGAGCGCGGCACTATCATCTCTGAAAATGGCTACGTCCTTGTGGATCCTCTCCTGCGGGCTCAAAAGATGCGGAACAACAACGCCACTATCAGCGATATCGTGGACATCGTGTGTGGGAACGATAAGCAGCGCTTCAAACTTGCGTATGGTAAGGCGGATGGGTTCTTGTACATTGCTGCGCGTCAAGGGCACAGTCTTGAGGGAGTGATGCCCGAGCTGCGAGCCATCAGGTCCTCCTCAGAAGTTCCGGTTGCGGTGCATGGCACCTACTGGGATGCATGGAGACAGATCAAAGAATGTGGATACTTGTCTGCCATGACCAGGCACCACATTCACTTTGCCAAGGGTTTAATGCATGACGAGGGTGTGATCAGCGGCATGCGGGCCTCAGCGCAGGTCTTCTTGTATCTAGATGTGGGAAAAGTGCTTGCAGACGGCATTCCGCTTCTGGAAAGTGAAAACGGGGTTATCTTAACTCCAGGTATCGGCACCACCAAGAATCTTCCACTCGCGTACATCAAGAAGGTTGTAGATCGCAAGACAGGCGCGAGCATTCCGATTACGGATGAATGAGGAAGTAAGGTTTTTCAAAAGTTGGTTGAATGTCCTGCTAGCTTTCATACATTGAGTTTTTCAAATGTGCTTACATTCTCTCCTCTTTAACCATTTTCACGAGTGTGTTTGTGTGTGTGTATGGGTAGTTATATGTGCGTGGTATAATTTTTTTTATTTATTTGCATCTATATATATTGTGTGACTGGGTTTTATGAGGATGATGAAGCCTACACAGGACTTCATCATAGGAATCAAACTTTCTTGTCTAGTACTTCCAGACGCCAGTCAACGGTAGACCAAGAAAAAAACAAAACTAGCAACTGTTTCTTTCTTTTATATTCTCCCTTCCCATTGTTGCTTTAGAGCTTCGAAAGCACTACCTGCCTTGCTAGTATAAATATTGTTGCATTGCTCTCCCTTTTTGTTCCTCTTCCTTTTTTTCTTTCTTTGTGTGTGGAAACTTTTCTTAAATAAAAGACAGAAACAGTGTGCATACTCTCACATCCCGGTGTATCTGTGTATGTGTATGTTTTGTCTGCGCAACTCGCTGCTCATTCATCAACGTGCGTATGTCTCTGCCAACGAGAGCTACAATTGTTAGTACTGCGAGTTCATCAAGGGAACCATCGCCCACAGGCTCACATCTGGGTCTCTCCGGTGGCCTATCGCACGTAGAGGACATTCGCTACTACGACACCGCAGACGCGCTGCATCTCATCGGTACCGATACCAGCACTCACGTTCGTCGACGTCTCTCCTTTCAAAAGGTTCACAACAGCGATGCTGCTGCTGCTGCTTCGACCAGTACAGATCAGCAGCGGTCTAGCTCCGCACGCTGGCCTCTCTTACAGGACAGCATCTCTACAGCAGTGTTCAACTCACCCGTCGAGGCTGACGCCTATGTTGCATCACTCAAGCGCAACAAAGAAAC
Source organism: Sergeia podlipaevii (assembly GCA_030849805.1). Lineage (NCBI taxonomy): Eukaryota > Euglenozoa > Kinetoplastea > Trypanosomatida > Trypanosomatidae > Sergeia > Sergeia podlipaevii. The sequence continues at coordinate 21,682 of JASANZ010002190.1, forward strand.
TTCCTCCGTGCTGCTCCAGACTGGCGAGGCGGTTGCCCTTCTTGGTGCAGTTCGCTTCACTCGAAGTCACTACTACTACCTTGTGCTGGCCACCAAGGCACGTCTCATCGCACGGATTGGTCCTCATCAAGTGTTTGAGGTGGCGGATGTCATGATGGTGTCCCTGCTAGCCGGGGGGAGAGGAAGCAGTGGTGGCAGTAGCAGTAGCGGTTTGCATGGCGCCACTGCTCTCATCACTGCCGCCGCGCCGTATCTCTTCTCACGGCGCACAGTCGAGGAGACGTACCGCGCGCAGTTTCCACTTGGGGAACTCAAACGAAATGTGTACTTCTCTCCGACATATGATCTGACAAACACGCTGCAGACCAACATGACGGTGCCCGCACAGCGCCGGGATCGACGGATGATGTACGTCTGGAATGAGTTTCTTATGGAGCCGTTTTGTGAGCAAAGCCAAAGCCAAAGCCAAAGCCAAGGCCATGGCAGCAACATTGTGCACACAGAAGTACAAGCGGAAGAGGAGCGGCCTGAGTACGCAGGAATGAAGGAACTCCCCTTAGCTTCCATCGAGCTTCAGCCGTGGCTAGTGCACCTGATACGTGGTGCCGTCACGCAGCGCACCGTGCGCGTGGATGAGGTGCGCAATGAAAAACGCGCAGAGGAAGCATCAGTGGAGGCTGTGATCACTATTATCGGCCGCTCCAGTAAGGAATACGCAGGAGCGCGCTTCTTGCGACGCGGTGTGTGCAGCACCGGCGCGGTTGCCAATCAGGTCGAGGTCGAGCAGATTGTATCCACTACTGCGGCGTGTACTTCAAGAAACAGTGGTGACACTCCCTCAGAGCGGTGGACGTCGTACGTGCAGGTGCGTGGCACTATACCGCTGCACTGGCATCACCTGCCTTCCTCACTACCTAAGCCTCCCATCGTGGTGGGGTTGAATGATCCTTTTGTCACGGACACTCGGCTGCACTTCCAGCGCCTCCTTGCGGAGTACGGTGGGCCCGTCATTGTAATGAACTACATTAAGCTAAAGGAGAAGAAGCCACGAGAAACACTGCTTGGGGAGGCATACAGAGAGGCGGTGGGTACCCTGTGTGAGGCTATACATTCTGAACCTTTCAGGGATGATGGCGAGGCAGGCTGCAGCGCACACGCGCGAATCGCTCCAACGGATGTGATTCAGTATAGAGAAGTGGACTTGAAGCGCATGTCAGATCAGGCGTGGAATGTAGTGGCGGCCGCAGCAGAGCAGGACTTACATGAAACGCAGTTTTTTGTGTCGTGTGAGGTCAATAAAGAGTCCGTAGGTAGCAGCGATGGTAATGGAGAAACGTCAAGTGACGACGCTTCCGTGTACCTCCAGCACGGAGTTGTGCGTAGCAACTGTGTCGATTGCATTGACCGCACTAACATTGGCCAGTTTATGTACGGTCTGGTCGCCCTTGGGCACCAGCTTTCTGGCTTGAGCCTCTTCTCTTGCCCTGCTGACCTTGCGCTGGTGAGTCCGCAACTGCACGAGCAGCTGCTTGACATGTACCTGCAGCTTGGTGATGCCATTGCAGTACAGTATGGAGGGTCAGCGCAAGTAGGAGCTGGTGTCTTGCACAGAGGAACAGGATGGGATCACATGATGGGTGTCAAGCGGCTCTACAACAACGTACTGGGTGACAGGGACAAGCAGTTTGCAATCAACCTGTTGCTTGGTAGGTTCCAACCAGGGTGCGGCGCAGGTGCCCCCGCGTCTCACGCGATGAACCCCAAAATGGTGTTTCACCAACCCCCACGTGTGCAGCAGCGCGCGCCGGCTTTGCAGGCAGATCCAGCCCTGTCGTCAGGCGGAGATGATTTCATGGAGGATTCTGTGTCAAACGGCACTGCGCTTGCGATGGTGCCGAGCACCGCCGTTGTGTCCGAGCGTGCCTCTTCTCACACACGTCCCACTTCATCATCACTGCTGAGCCGCCTTATGGTCAGCTTGAGTTTTGGCAAGTCAGAGCAAAGGACTCTGAAGCACGCGGTGCCAGTGCAGGAGCCTGGGGAGGCAGAGTGGGACTATTATCTGCAGGTGCGCACAGCCCCATCGCTGCCGGACCCTGACAAACTACGCCGCTGGTGGCAGGCACCACTACGGTGGCATCAACTTGTGTACCATGGTCCTATAAAAGCAGGGAAGTCGTGGTTTGATGCACGCTTACGCATAAGTAAATCTGCTCCATCACGCTCCATAAGTGCGAACACTTTTCTGTGTGAGGGGGATAGGCAGCTTCGCATGCAACGTGCCTTAGCGTGTTCTCGCGCCAACGCTATCGCGGGCGATGGCCTGCCCCCGACCCAGCAGCTTGTGCACCGTTTTGGTGTTGCATTTGCTAGGAAACTACTAGATGGGTTTCATGAGGGAGCCCCTGTACGCAGCAGAGAGCATGTGCACTGTCACCGCACCTTCCCCGCCGAGGTGCATGCCAGTCTATACTGTACAAGCTTAGCACAGCTGCAAGCAATACCGGATGAGATTGCTGAGGAATGCTGTGAAATAGTGGCAGGCAGCCATGGAGTCGACCCAGAGAGAAACGGCGATGTGGCACTGACGGCGGCGCAAGTGCATGTTCTTACTAGCCTTGGAGACCCGCGTGAGTGGGATCCGGCGACGGTGTCTTGTGCATTCTTGAAGTTGTGGTCAAGTGAGCTTGACACTCCCACTACATCAACGGTACTGCTCAACGAAGGCCAGAAGCTGTGCCCCATGAGTGCTCGGTACATTGCTGAAGCGCTGGTCGCTGCCGGTGTGACAGGTCTTGATCTTGTTGAGGAACTAGAGGGCCCTTGTAGTCTTGTCAGGAGAGGTACCTGGAGTGCAGATGCTCGAGTACGCCGTCTTGCTTATATTGCCAAGCAGCTTGTTGCCCACCGTGATCTCAGTGATGCCGCGATTCACTACTGCGTCTCTGTATCTCTGGATGGCAGCGATGGAGGCGGCTGGAGGGAGCTGGCCTCCGCTGTTTCCATGTCCACTGTCAAGGACGCTGATCCGCTGCTGTGGGCCACATGCCGCATTTTGCAGGAGTTCTTTTCCATTCCGCTCTCTCCGTCTGCGCTGCCGAGCGTTCTCGCCCGCCTTTGTGCTGAGATGGGTGACCCACGTACTGGCGTGCCTCGTTACGACACAGTACGCTTCACTGATAAGTGCAATAGTGTGAACACATCACCCGGCCGAGTGCCCGCCATGGTGCGTGTCACAAATTGCTTCTCCGCGTTGCAGCTACACCGCTGGCTCTTGCGGGGGAAGGAGGAGAAGGGAGGAAGTGCGAGTTGTGGCCTCGCCTTACACCGATATCCGAGCGCGCAGGACCAGGCAACTGCAGCGTGGCGCTTCATGGTGTGGTTACTGCAGTCTTGCTTGATCATTCCCGCTGTGGCCAGATCCTCCTCCGGCAGCAACAGTAATAGTGGTGCTTACAGTGGCATGCGGATGTCCATTTCTGTGCGTGAGGCTTTGGAGCTTTTCGCTGAGAGGACCTCTCTGTTCTACCTTACAAGTGGGCTTGGGAAACTCGTGCTCAACGCGCCACCACCCTCTGTTCTCCCCTCTCTCCCCACTTCTTCTTCTTCATTGTTACGCAATCATCTGCTACCCACTCATCATACAGGCACCTTGCTGGCGGCTCGTGTGGGAGCCTTGTGTCGCCTGGCAATGGCAGGCCTTGATACGGCCAAGAGGCTATGTCTGCTACCATCGATAACTACTGCCATCTCTACAACGAGCACCACAGGCGGTGGTGGCACTAGCACTGGTGCATCTGCTACTATGACGAATGAGCTAGACAAGCTTGTAGAGGGCTTTGTTGCCAGCGCGAGGGAGTTAAGCAATGGTGTCGATCTTGCCCAACTTGTCAGCGACAGCAACAGGGATGACGATGGCCTTATTGCAATTAGTGTACTTGTGAACTTGTACAACAGTCTTTACGCTCATGCGTGGTTATCTGAGTTTTTACTGTACTGGAGGCAGCAGCAACAGCAGCACGTGTTGCTTGCCCCTGTAAGCGCGGTGGCGTTTTATGAGACTCACTGCTATAATATTGGTGGCTACCACTTCTCTCTGTCGGATCTCAAGGACGGTGTTTTGAGAGGCAATCGAGCTCCATGCTACGCGTCTGTGCCCCTCTTTCAGGAACAAGACCCCCGTATTCAGCTTATTCCTGCTTCACTACGTGCGAGCGGAAGCGACACCACGTCACTGTATCCGCCAGCATGTGTGAGTGACTCTCTGGCATCAATCGACGCAGCGGCTCTGTCGCTTGCGCTGGTGTACAGCGACTCTCAGCACAGAGGTCGCGTGGTCGCGGTAGTGGACGGTAACAGCGGCGATAACGGAAACCCTCTCGAGGGGGACGAGCACGCCATACGCAAAGCTCTGGCAGCGTGGCGCTTGGATGTATCATACATTCAGCAACGCGTGTTGCTTGCCTTGCTGGACACCTACGTGGCTCCGCCTACTACACTGCTATTTACTCCTGGTGTGGCGGGTTCAAACGGACTTCCTACGTATGTCCCTGCATTACTTCCACCTCTTAACGATGAACTCTCTGGACTTCAGTTTGGCGTCGCGGTCGATGGATCTTTGGAGGATCACACAGGGGTCGTGGATTTGCTTTCACCAGGCTTCTTCCATTCCCCATATTCTTTTCAGCAACCATCCCATCAACATCAAGGAAAGGGTCTGGATTCATGGGCTTTGCAAGCGAAAACTCTGGCGCCTCTCAAGGCGATTGCCCCATCACTTTCGCATCCATGTGTGCCCTTGTCTACAGAATCCGTACTAGTTGAACTTCAGCAAGCGGAGCGCAACCTGCTAGCGTCTCTGCAGGATCCCTCCGAGACAAGTTCTGCGGGGTACAGCTTGGTGTATACACGAGCGCAACTGCTTGCGTATAAGGAATCCTTTGAGGGTCATGACTCGAATGCTCTACAGCGTTTGAAGGAAGGTTGTGCGAGCAGTGCTGCGTTGCAGAAGGCACATGAGACTTTGGCGGAGGTTGCTGGTTAGTGAGCAGCAGTCACGGGAAAGGGAAGATGTAGGGGGTGTCAAGTGGGCAACAGACTTGTATGAGTCACTCCCGTATGTCCGCTGGGAGAGGATCATTTTGCTGTAAACATTTTTGTTGTTTTTGTTGTTGTTGTTGTTTTTTCATATATATTTTTGTGTGTTTGCGTGCGATCTGCTATCAAGAAGGAAAGAAAAGATATTAACCGCACTCTTATGTCTCCTACACCCCCCCCCCATTCCTTCATTTTATTTTCCGTTGTAGGACTTTTTTTGTGGGTACACCTGGTAATGCTTATGGTCTTATTCACTTACTTGCTGTACTCTTTTATCTTTTATTTGTTATATATATATATAATGCAAGGTATTTACTGTGTGTGTGTGTGTGTGCGAACAATCGCGGAGGACGCACACCTACATAGGAGTCACGGATTGTTCTTTTTTTCCTTTCTTTCTTTTTTTTTGCGTCCTTGTATACTGCCTGTGGCAATACTGAGCGGTTCACATCTATACATCTATATATCTTTGAAGAGGTAGCATAACGGAGTCGTGAAGGGCGTTTTAGTTAGTCTCTTTCTCCCTTCTTTTTATTATTTCTATCTTTTTACACACATAGTAAGTAATACGGAAGGTATAAGTAGGTAGCAATCATGCTGCGCCGCACGCATCCTGACATGCATCGCAGCGGCAAGGCGCGTGCCTTTGTCTTCCGCGACCCCTCTCTTCGTTTACTGCGTACCGGCAGTGGCTTTCAGCAGCTCAAGCGCATGGGGATGCCAGCTCAAACTGGACTTGGGTACCGCAAGATAGATCACTTTCACGCCAATGAGCAGTATCAACACGCATGGCCGCTGTTGTCGCACGATGATCTCGGCAACAGCGATCAGTCTAACAACACAAAGAATATCTTGTACTCTATGTACATGCCCAAGAGGAACAAGGGCACTGCTCCGTGGTTTCGAGGCGCCGACACCTACTCGGTGAAGTACTGCGAGCAGGGGCGCTATGAGTACCAACGGTATCTCATGATTAATCGCTTCCCAAGTGAGTATAAGAAGCACTTCCTGCGCTTCCTTGGCAACATTAACTGCTCCAACACCCCAGCTGTACTGCCACAGGAAGCCCTGCACTGGCTGCTGCGCATGATTGTAGACAACTTTAACCCACAGCACGTGCACTACATCGCGGCGATGCGAACGCTGCAGAACGCGAACGAGCTCGATATGGCGCGCGATGTGTGGAAGATAATGGAGCGGCAGCAAACGTGGCCTGATACCGCCACCATTTGCGCCTACCTTGACGTGTGTGCCGCGGCTGGAGAGAAGACATGGGCGATGGAAGCATGGAATCGGTACTGTACGGAGCTGCGCTTCTTGCGAGAGGGAGAGGTAGACCCCAAACCCATCACGCGCACCCCCTTTTCTCTTACCAGGGAGGAACTGCTGTACCTGCCAAAGTGGAAGAAGCACTTTGATCATGATCCTAACCTCGACGTGCCTGACCTTAACCGCTTCAACCGTACCAGAGAGGTGTACCTGCGGATGGCGAAGACGATGCTGGCCAGCGGCGACCGCGAGCTGTTTAAGTTCTTCTTTGAAAAGCTTGAGGAGGCGATGCTGACGACCCCGACGCCAGTTCCAGAGCCGCCGAACCCGCACCTTGTGCGTCGCCCTCGCTGGACCCCACATGAGCACCTTCCCTCTATCCACGTCTCGCCGTGGCGAGTGCAAAACAACGGCAAGGTGATGGCCCTCGGTGCCTCCGTCGCGGATGAGAATGAAATGCAGAGTCGCTATCACTCCAATCAGCAATTCCTGCTGCACTCTGTGCGCGAGCTCCTTGTCGTGGCACGCCAAGGGTTTGAACGTGCATACCCAGAGGCGTGTGATGGTGGCTGCATCGGTGTTGCCTGGACTGCGAGTGATGTCTTTGTCAGCAACGGCACTGCGCAGGAGCTGCTCCAGTTCTGCGATGCCATGGTGGAGCGGGTCTTTGATCGTCTCAAGGGCTCCGTGGCATCCTTGGATACCGCTGCTTTGCTCACGCAGTTGCTGGCGGTTCATAGGGTGCTGGGCCGTGAGTCTGGAGAGCAGCTGGCTGTGCGTGCAGACGCATTCGTAGCTCGCAAAGCCGCTTTCTCTAGTGATCTGGAGATGAAGGAGGCGCTGACAGCTACCAATTATCTTCAGATTCTCATGGGCTTTGCGGCTGAGAGCAACTTCCAGTGGGATGCGAACAGCAAGCAGTATCTCTACCGCGATGGTTTTGACCCACGTGCGACGATGCGTGGACTCGCTACAGTGCTGGAGCAGATTGCCGCCAACCAACATGTGGCCTGGTCTGCTGACATGCATCTGCAGGTAGTGCGCACGATGGTTGGGTGCGGTACGATGAAGGCGAACGACTACTTTGTCAAGAACGTACTGCGTCAGTACGAATGGAGCTGCGAGTTTCTGGAGGCGCTTTACATGGAGTACAGAAGGCACGACGACGCTACGCTGTGGGCTGAGCTCACCAAGCGCGCGCTGGTGTGGACTGCGAGGTACAACGTGGCTGCTTCTGAGCGCTTAAAGCGCCTTGTTGAGGATGACTACGCCATCATCGGCGTGCACACGCGCACGTTCCGCGAGCTTGCCGTATTCCAGTTCCGCGATGTCGAGGAGAAGCGCCAGGCACGCAATGTCGTAAACGAGCTGCCCAACCCGTGGATGGACTACGTCTCGCACGCCCTACCCTTTCCCGACCGTGACGCTGGGTATCCGGATGAATACGGCGATATTGGTCAGTGGCGCGCGCCAGGTGGTCCTGGGTCACCCGTGAAGGGGCCTGGGTACTACGCGCCGCCGATGGAGGGCGAGCACCTGCGCGGTTACACTGCGGAGTGGCGCGATCTCAAGAATCCGATGAAGCCACCAGAGTTCCCGGCGCCGTGGGAGCGCAAGTACAAGCAGTATGCGCGTGGTCAGCATCCGTCTTACGACGCTGTGTACGCGGGCCCGATGCCGGAGATCTTCCCAGGCCGTCGCGACTTCCGCAAGCCGACCAGATGGGACTACCACGATATCGAAAAGCAGAACAAGTACAAGATCAGTGGGCCATACTAAGGTGTGGTGAAGGGGAGCAGAGTGTATGGGAGAGAGAGGGTCGCTTGTTTGTTTTCATCTCCCTCAGCCCTTTACGTCATGTTGTAGATGAAGAGGCAATGAGAAGGGGGACGTGCGTACGCAGTTGTTGCTGTGCAACTGTTGGGATTGTTGCTGTTGTTGTCGTTGTAATAGCGGTAAGAGATATACGTATGTGTGTGGTGCATGCGCATACATGCGTTCGTGTACAAGAAATGCTATGAAATTTTTATTTGATACTAAAAACACTTGAAACAACAACAAAAGAAAAAAAAACACGAATTGCAAAATGGGAGGTAGAGGATGGACACTTTACTTATCTCTCACACACTACAAAGCATGGACTGGACGGAGAGCTATATTGTTACCTACTGATATATAGATACAGTGTGTGCCTGCAATTTCCGCGCGGCTTTACAGCTTCTCTGTCTTTCAACTACCTTCATCATTTACCCTTGTCATAACGCCTGTGAATCAACAACTACTGATGTTGCTTCCTCCTCTTTTGCTTCTCAAGCATTTTGTCCCTTGCTTTATACAATCACCGCAAGTCTTTGTTTGACCAGCGCAACCACAAAACAAAATAGAGAAAAGGTTTTGTCTATACGAACCGACACGCATACACACACGCGAACATATATATATATTACTCACCCTATCAGCGCAAGATGACCGCGCCGGTGTCCACCCTAGTAAAGTACGAGACTCCGGTCCTACTCTCTGACGCGAAGAATAAGAAGTCGAACAAGGACAAGAAGAGCAACATACCGTCGGTCCCACAGCCAGAGGATGTTCTACACAGCGTTATCCCCCCGCGTGAATTCGAGAATAAGGGCCAGCGCTGGATCCAGTATGCCTCTAGCACCCCAGCCACGCGCCTCGATGTTATCAATCTGCAGGAGCGTCTAGACACTCTTCTTCTGGAGCGCCAGGCACGCGAAACTGGCATCTGCCCTATCCGAGAAGAGCTCTATGGTCAAGTCTTTGATGAGCTTATTCGCCAAGTGACCGTCAACTGTGCAGAGCGTGGTCTGCTACTGCTGCGCGTGCGTGATGAAATTCGCATGACGCTCGACGCCTACCGTTCGCTGTACGAGAGCAGCACCGCCTTTGGCATGCGCAAGGCGCTTCACTCTGAGCAGTCCAAAGTCGACATGGAGGCGAAGATTCGCGCACTTGAGAGAGAGAAAGAAGACTTGCAGAGGCAGGTAGCGGAGCTGATAGAGCAGTGTGACAGGATGGAGGAGGAGGAGTCACAGCGGCGCGCTGAGGAAGAGCGCCGTCACGCTGAGGAAGTGGCCTTCTTTAAGCGCACTTATCAAACCCTCACATCCAACTTGCAGACTGTGGTCAACCCAACCAAGAGTTAAGCGGAAGAGCAAGAAAAAAAAGAGAGGAACGGTCAAATGGCCTTGCTTTTCTGTTGCTTTGTGCACGTTTACTGCTCATTTTTTTCTCTTTCTTCCTTTGGGCAGATGAAACTCACATCTCTCTGGAGATCTGGCATTTAGGTCAGATGTGTGTTGAGGGCCATTATTTTGCTGCCGCCCGCTTTCAGGGAGTTCGTGATGTTCGTTTCTGTTGTTGTTATGATTTGGATGTGAATGAATAAGAGCTATGTATATAGTCGTATTGCATATATGTCATCTGCTTGTGAATTCCGAGCATCATCATATCCCTTTCTGTTGTTGTGGTGGTGGTTGTTTTCTTTGTTGGAGGGGGGGATGCTGGCGCGACACAGTATGTAGTGAGGTGCTTGCGCACTTTTTGTTTTTTGTCCAAAGCAATATATACATTGCAATAGCAAACCGAAAAATTAGTTTTGCGTGTTATTGGAGATATCTGGTGTTGTAGAAAACGCCAACCCGGTGTTTGACGCAGGAGATCTACAAATCTTTCTATGTACATTATGGGGAGTTGGTTTTTCATTCCGCGTACGGGTTTATATGCATTTCTCACTGATTTATCATCTCAACTTTCTCTATTTTCTATTTATTTTTCTCTCGCTTGTTTGCCAACGATACCATGTGTGTGCCTACCAGGATTACCTGCTCAAGTAAGCTATCTATTCACCAACTCACCCCATCTAACTAACTCTATTCAAACATGTCCAAGCCCCAGCCCATCGCTGCCGCCAACTGGAAGTGCAACGGCACTCAGGCCTCCCTCAGTGATCTCATTGAGGTGTTCAACAACCACACCATCAACCACGATGTCCAGTGCGTTGTCGCCCCCACCTTCGTGCACATCCCCATGACCCAGGCCAAGCTCCGCAACCCCAAGTTTGCTGTTAGCGCCGAGAACGCCATCGCCAAGAGCGGTGCCTTCACCGGTGAGGTGTCTATGCCCATTCTCAAGGATATGGGTATCAACTGGCTGATCCTCGGTCACTCTGAGCGCCGCACGTACTACGGCGAGACAAACGAGATCGTCGCGCAGAAGGTGTCGGATGCCTACAAGCAGGGCTTTATGATCATTGCTTGCATCGGTGAGACGCTCCAGCAGCGCGAGGCCGGCAAGACTACCGACGTGGTGCTTACTCAGGTCAGCGCCATGGCCAAACTTCTCCCCAAGGAGGCCTGGTCTAAGATCGTCATCGCCTACGAGCCCGTCTGGGCCATCGGCACCGGCAAGGTGGCCACTCCCGCTCAGGCTCAGGAGGTCCACGCTATCATCCGCGCCTGGTTCAAGCTCAAGATTGGCGCCGATGTTGCTGCTGATCTCCGCATTCTCTACGGTGGCTCCGTCACCGGCAAGAACGCCGCTGAACTCTACCAGCAGCTCGATATCAACGGCTTTCTTGTCGGTGGTGCTTCCCTGAAGCCCGAGTTCACCAAGATTATCGATGCCACAAAGCAGTAAGGAAAAGGGTTCAAGGTGCGTATCTTTCATCAAAGCACCCCCCTCCCTCCCTATTCCCCCCTCCTCCTGCAGGAGAACGGTCGTCATTTAACTGGAAGTCAAGAGGCAGCATAGTAAACTTCCCTGGCATTTCTTTAGTATTGAAGTTGTTTGCTTTTCACCCTCTTATTTTTCTCGTTCTTTATGAGCCAAAAAGTGCTCAGTTAGAAAACAAAAAAAACTTCTATCGTCAACGGACCTCGACATTCATTTATCTTGTTCATCTATTTACTTTAATACTTTTACTTTCAGTATATTTTCATGTGCTTTCAACTTTGCTGTGGGTGATTCTTCTCGAAGTGATGCAGTCGCAAAGAAAAAAGATGTATGTAGTGCCGCTCTTTCTCTTTCTCTCTCACTCACACACACTCCTTTCACGTTTCTTTTTTTTTGAAGCTGAATAAAGGGCTGTAGTGAGGGAGGTGAGAGTGAGTTGTGACTGCACTTTATCCTCTCACCTTTCTTGGCTTCTTCATCGTGACTAATAGCTACAGCTAACATGATGTGAACTGGAAACGATGAGGAGAAAGCAGACCAAGAAAGAAAGAAAGAAAAAAAAAGCAATCAAAAAGGAGTTGGACGCATCGCAGATATGAGAGAGAAAAAAAAACGGAAAGCAGACAAAAGACGAAAATGAAAAAAAAAAAAAAATGACGGTGAGGTAAAAAGTGAAAAATAAAAAAAAATGAATAAAAAAAAGCAATCGAGAGCCGGCTAGCAGTCAAATCTCTCACATCAAAATGATTTACTTTAAAAGAACAAAGAACCACCGCAAAATATTTTATCTCGCAACGATATGGAAAATATACAAATCCAAGCAAAATGTGATATATATATATATATATAAGCAGCGCATGCATAGGAGCGTATGGCTAGATCCGATATGCTTGGATGGCAAGTGGGCGGCAGTATATGCAAAACCGTGTGTGTGTGTGCATATATGTATGTATGTCTACTCTGTGCTTTCTCATTGAATGATTTGCTCTTTGCATCTTTCATGTTGCTTAAACTTAAAGCGCTTGAAGAGGTGTTTGCAGCTTTGTACTTATATATGTAATTTATTTTTGTCTTTTCTTTTTTTTTCTTTTGAAAACAATTCTCACCTTTTCCAGGGAAGTTACGAGGGGGCATAGCGTACTTGAACACGCGCACGTACTTTCTTTCTTCTTTTTCTACACACTACACAAAACAACATACATTTCTTTTTTTTAAAAAAAGGGCAATTAGAGAAGCGCATCTATCTATAATGTTTCGTAAGTTGAGCGATAGAGCGCTTTCGACAGCACTCACAAGGGATGCTCTAGGCACTTGTGGCAGTACAACAGCAGTAGCACTACACAGGCGCGCCTATTTCTGGCCTTACAATGATGATTTTGTCCCTGAAGGCGCCAGTACATCCCGCTTTCAGTCTAGTAGTGTCCCCAGCGTGCGAGAGCGTGTAATACGCGAATACGCCTTCAGCCCCCTCTTTGGGGCCCGCGAGCCTTGCTGTGTGCTGGGGTTTAAAGAGTCTGCGCACACTGTCATGAAGCGCAAGGCTGCGCTGCGTGTGATTGTTGCCGCGCTACTAGGCCTTGACGAGTCTCAAGTGACGCTTGGCACCACACGACAGATGAAGGAGATGATGCTCTACCGAGGCAACACGGCAGAGTCGCCGAGGCTTGCAGATGCGCAAGGAGCTCATCCAGCCGCGGATGCCCGGCGCCGCCATCAGTACGCTCGTATGCCAATAGGCGCGACAACACTTCTTGAGGTGTACCTCTCTACTGATATGGATGAAGAGGACGTTGCTGCGAATGGCTTGTACATTCAAGAGCAACTGACGTCACTGATGGAGACACAGGCGAGTCATCCAGGGCCTTCTCCATCGCCGTCTTCACCCGACAGCGCCAATGGGCAGCAAGGTGCCACGGGCGAGGGCAACGAACCAGCGATAAATGATATTAATAATGAAGAGGAGAATGCGAGTCTTGTGGCGGACCTTCGTGACATTGGTGTTGTCTATTGCGAGGTACCTGCGGCAGACGAGAGTGGGTTTTTATTTGATCAACTGCATGGCCATGTAGTGGAGGCCGATACGGCGGAGAGGGTGGTGGAGCGGTGGGAACGAAGACTGCGACAGATGCAAGAGTTGGATGCTGCTCGAGCTACGCCGAGTAAACAATGAGAAAAAGAATGGAGTGCTGAGATCATTTTGTTTTGTATCTCTGTACAGCGGGTCACAGCAGTGTGTACGCTGCTGATATATTTGCTTTTTCACTGTCTTTTCTTTTTTTCTATACCTACACATATCACAGAGGAAGGTGGATACACCATCATAGTAACAGTAATAAGATATTAGAGAAGGAAAAACGTTAGATATGAACTTTATCTGCTGATACGACGGTGATGCAATATGGCTCCATCCTCAATACTCACTTCTCTTTAGTACATGTATTTGTTCATTCTCATATATATATATTCACTTCTGTCGCGCGCCTGTGTGTCACTTCTTCTTTATGCATTGCCTCCTCGATTTCCTCCCCTCTCCATTTCTAGTAATTTAGCGATAATTCTCTTTCTTAAATTCATCATTTTCATATATATCTTTTTTAAAAAAAATAATTACTTTTAAAACGATCATTACATTCATTATTGCTTTGCTGCATCAATGGCTGCAACACGATTCGTGATGGTAGCTATTCTGGTCGTGATGCTGGCACTCACCATGATTACCACGTCTAGTGAAGCGTTTCGTTTTTCTCTAGTTCCTGGTAGGGCTAAGTGCTTTACCAACTCTATTCAAGAGGAAGGTCGCTATGAGCTCCGCTACCGCATGGCTCGTAGCCTCACGCCCTTTGTCTCTGTGAGTGTGACAGCGCCTGGTGGAAGGATCATGATGGAGCACGAGATTGCCATGCCGGATTCGAAGGAGATTATTACTCTGAAGAACCCAGGAGTCATTGCCATCTGCTTCAATACCGCCGCCAAGGCCTCTCTCGCAGCCACCTCACTCAACGTGACGCTCGACATTATTGATGCCGAGGATGCCGAGCTTACGCGAATGAAGAAGCAGAGCTACAGCACCAGCAGTCCTATTGCACTTGGTGCGGGCAAGGGCAGTGGCTCTATGCAGCAGATGAACTATATTGTGTCTACTATTCGCAAGATCCGTGGGTCTGTTAGTGTCATGACACGCGCGGATGAAGACATCCGTATCTCGATGGAAGAAGCGCAGTCCTTGTCGTGGGTCTTTATTGCTGTGCTGGCAGTCTTTTCAGCTGTGGTGGCCTTAGTGACGTACTTGCGCATCAGGCACTTTATCAATAAATACAAGATCCAATAACTTTGGACGTAGAAGGGTTTGTTTCTTTGCTTGAAAGTAGCGTGAAATATGTGCATATGTAGGCAGGTATGGGCCATAAGAGGGTTCGTTTTTCTCTCTCATTGGCTACCGTTGTTTACTTGTTATATTCTCCCCGCATATTGTGTTGGATAGCGCTGGAAGGAGTAGGATTGATTGAGGATGTATATTTTGCTTTTGCTTTATGGTATCTCTATCTTTGCAAAAGCATATACATTCCTTGCTTGGTTTTCCTATTTTGTATTGTGAACATGGACGCTTATAGATCGTATCCTTTTTTATTATATAGAAAGCATGTGCTTAGACTTTTGTGAGGCCTGATCCGCTCCAGTGCTAGTAACTTTTTATTTTTTTCGGAAGCTATATACGCACACACTCATGGGTGTGTTTATGAGCACCCGAGGTGCATTCTTTTTAATTTTTATTTGTGGTGTACTGGTGATATCATCATTCTCTTTCATATGCATCGTACAAATTTGTGAAGGCGCAACTTTCATCCTGGAAGTGCGATACTTTTTTTCTTTTACCCGTGGCTGTGACAGTACTGATGCTTTCACACAGAAAAATGAAGCAAACAGCAGTAGGCTCTCATCTATTGCATTGTTATCATTATTGTTACTCTCCACTGGCATTTGATAGGAGGGCACTTAGAGTCTCCATACTATATCGAAGCTGTCTCTACACCTCAACTCCTTTCCCTTTATCTGTTTTTTCCCTCTTTTTTTTCTTTTTTTCTTTTTTTCTTTTGTTCTCTACGGCGTAGTTTGCGCGGGCTCTTTGCGTGCTCGTCGTGTGTATTGGTACATCTACCAAATTTAATTTTGCCTGATTTGGTGTTGACTCCTTTGTTACTCTTTACTATTTTTTTATCGGTGATTTTGTTTGTTTACTTGCTTGCTTGTGTGCGGCTACAGCTCCCTCAATTTGCATTTATATTTATATATATTTATCTACCTACACGCATAAAGGATTCCTCATGCCTGTGCTAGGCATACTAGCTCTCATTGCGGCTTCTATCCTCCTAGCGTACTTTGCCGTTGGGGCGGCAGTGCGGTATCACCGTGGTCTGCGCAGGTGCCCCGAGGTACTCCCCAACTACCAATTTTGGCGGCGGTTCTGCAGCTGCTTGTTGAGTGTTTTAACATGCGGGAAGTGTGGCTCAAGTGGACGGGGCTCCGAAGGTCGAGCGAGCGAGATCACCGTGCTTCCCATGAGGCCTGACTTCCCGAATGAAATGCAGTTCGAGACACTGGGTAGTGAAGGTGACAACGATGATGTGGGCTTTGGGGTACAGAGAGGTCTGCAGCCTGGCGAAGTTGTTGTCCGCTACTAGCTAGCTTCGCATGCGCAAAGAAGGAAAGGGAAGGATACTGAAGGAAAATAAAACATGTTAAAAAAAAAAAAGTGGCGTGGGTGCCCAACATGGGATCCGTCTATATTTTTTCCTTCTATATCTTATTTTGCCTCTCTGCATTACAGCTGGAGTGCGTAGACACAGCACAATGTCCTCCGTAATTTTTCTCCATCAATTTGTGTGAAAGGGAAAAGCCCCCAAGCAAAAGGAAGTGGATCTTAGACGACGAAAACAAATAGAAGAATTTTTCAAAAAAAAAAAAACTGAGTAACGATTGCTTTTTTTTATTCATACCGTTTGTTCAAAATGAAATACATTGTGCACTTTGCTGTTGTTGTTCACTTGCCTCTGCATACTCTGCGAGTGTATCTATCTGTATGTATTAAGCAGAGCATGCACGAACATATACGCATGCAGAGGAACATGGGAGTGTGGAGTGGCATCATTACTTTTTGTTGCTCTTGTTGTTATCTTGTAGACAAGGAGCAAAAATAATAAAAATGAAAGGTAGTAGTAGTATTTCTTTTTCTTTTCTTTTTTTTGTCATTGATTGCAATGTGCTCCATACTCTTTCTTATTTCTCCCGTTCTTTTGTGCCTCCTTTAAAAAAAATAATGATTTGTTATCTATGGGTATAGTCCCTAGGCGTCACAAGCAAGCCAAGACCTTTGGGAAAGTATTGGGGATACTCAACACACATTCATACATACTGTACTACTAGTAAAGGATACGACGGTATCCAGTAGAGCACAATCCATATAGAAAAAAACGTTCCTGCAGGCATCGGGGAACGGTAACTGGGTGAGGAAACCACCAATCATATAAAGGGTGCAATAGCGCAGAATTGGTACACAACGCAAAAGGGAGTATATTTATAGAGAAAAAGAGAAATAGAAATATAATAATTGTAAAGGAACTACCTCTACTTGCACGCCATACACGCGTACATATTTTACATATACTAGCCAATAGAAAAGGCTAGTGCTAGTACTACTATTATCTTGAAAAAAGGGCACATGCAGTCAGCAACTAGAAGCGGTGGGGCAGCGTGCCCTCAGGAGGAGGCCCTCATGTTCTGGGCCCTTGCGTTCAACCAGCACTCCGCAGCACTAGCGACTGAGGGACGAAGCCGCTCGAGCACTGGCAAGACACCGCATCATGAAGAACCTGCCCAGCACCACAAACACTTGGAATCAGATGAGGGTGTGCAAGCGGCAGCAGGAGCGAGTGTGACGGTGGGGACTGAAGATAGAGCTCAGCACTCGAAGCAAGCATCGTCCTATCCTCAAGAAGTATTGGCAGACTGTGCGACAGGCAGAAGGCAAAAAAGTAATGAAGAAGAGGAAGAAGAGCAAGAACAACAACATCAAGAACGTGTTATGGTCCCCATGGAGTCTTCACAACCAAGACGTACACTAGAAGAAAGCGCGCCTGCTGAGGCATCAGCAGACCGGCCTGAGGAAGGTCTCCGCGACATTATGCCACTGCTTGAAGCGCTGCTGGGAGGTCACCTTGGCCCAGTCGCTCTTGATGTTCACATCCTCGGCAGCATCAGTCTTGTCCAGGATCCATCGACCTTTGAGCAGACGCTTCTGGCGCACGAGCATGCCAACGCAGAACCGCTGAAGGTACTTGCAAGCAGTATCAAGCCTTACTTCCTTGTAGCTGGCTCGGGTCTATACACCTTGGATACCGAGGTATACCCAGTGCTTCCCTTGTTGACCCAACTCCTGCTGGCTCCTCGTGTGCGCAAGGTGCTTCTACACGCACAGCTGTTCTATCGCCTTCTCTTCCTCTTTCTTGGCACGGACAGGGTTGGTGTAGCTAATGTGGTGGACCTGGCAGTCTGGACAAGTACGATGTGTCGCGTGTGTGTTGGGGTCGGCTTGAGTGTCATTGGGGTCATGCAGGTAAGCTGCACAGCAGATGCACACGCCGCGCTGAATGAATACACGCAGAAGATAATAGAAGCAAGAGCGGTGTCACTGAAGCGATGGCTGGAGGAAAAGCAGCCCGCAAAAGACGGGGGCGAGGAAGAAGCGGGTAGCGTCTCAGGAGGAGAAGGAGCCTCTTCATCTTCTTCTACAGCAACGTCACTGTCATCGTGCGAGGATAGCGCCGAGGATGAGAGTGAGACGGAAGGGCCCACTGAGGGAGGACCGAGCGATAGTGCAGATGCCGATGGTGTAGCAGCGGATGGCGAGGAGGATGCGGCATTGTTTAGTCGTGTGGTGGCTGCAACAAAGGCAGCACGGCGTCACCGTCACCGCAGACACGGGCACGCTCACAAGAGATCGAGAGAAGAAGAAGAGGAGGAGGAAAGGAAAAGGACTAGCACGCTTAACTCGCAGACTCTCTCTGCAGTCTACAAAGGTCTCGGCACGAACTTCTCCTTCTACGAACAGTGCCTGAAGCCTCTTGAGGAAAGGGCGGTCACCGCCACGACTACCATTTCTACTGTGTGTGAGCGACGCACTTATGTTGAGTTTCTCTGCGCGCTTATGACATATCATGGCATGTTTGTGGATAAGACCACATTTGATGCCATGTATAGTAATATAGAAGAGCAGATCATGTACGCGACGAGGCAGGCCGATGCGATTGTTAGTGGTCGGCGTGGCGGTAACCAGGAAGGACAAGCCGTCGTGACGTCGGTGCGTACCGCGGCCGAGGATGCAATGGTGCAGCTTCTTAGCGACATTGCAGTAGGAGAAGAGAAGAGCTTAGTCGTCTTGGGACTTCATGCCGTCGATACTGCCGGAGCTGCGGCGGCGCAGCATCCCTGGCGCAAGCTCAATGGCCCCGAGCGATGCATCGAGGCCCTCTCAGCTGCAGTTCATACGCGAAAGGTTGGAGCAAGCGCGCAGCAACTCATCTCGCTTTGTCGACTGTGGCTGGCGGTACAGGAAAGGACTGCGTTTCTAAGAACACTTAAAGGAATGTTCAAGACGGAAGGGGTGTCCATGCAAGCAAGAGTGCTGCCCTTAGCAACGGAGGCCTCTGACGAAGGGGAATCGGCAGATGCGACCGCAGGAGGCGTGCTGTGCTTCTCTGTTCACCCAACGTGGATTGTGCACAGCAACACCACAGGACGTATTTTCTGCGCTCGACCGAACCTTCAGACCGTTCCCAAGAAGCCCCCGAGAGCCAAGTATGAAGTCCCAACTGCTGATGAAGCGAGCGAGACCACGGAAGGTGTGGCAGGTGTGAAAACAGAACTGGTAGAATGTGAGAGTGTCCTCATGCCAGGTTGTATGTTTCGCGGTAATCCTAACTGGAATCTTCGGGACTTGTACGTAGCTCCCCCTGGTTGTGTGCTGCTGTCGCTTGACTATAATCAGATAGAACTTCGCGTTGTGGCGCACCTGAGTCAAGACGCCGCCCTCATCGAGCAACTCTCCAAAGGTGGTGACGTGCTGGCCGATATGACGAGGGCAATTCTCTTTCCTGGCAATGCCACCGCACCTATCACGGCGGCACAACGTCAAGCAGTGAAAGTGGTAGTCTACGGACTCATCTACGGCATGGGACCGGAGCGTATGCAAGTAGATCTGGCAAACCTTAGAGAGGATCTACCTCCCTCGCCCGATGCACCTGCACCACCTCTCAGCGCAACAAGAGTGATAGATGCCTTTTACCGTTGCTTTCCCAACGTCCGTAGCTTTCTCAAAGACACACGGCAGTGTGCGCTGTTTGATAGCACGGTGCGCACCATCACTGGCAAAAAAGACCTCTCCGACGTTCGGGATCCCAATAGGCGCAAGCAGGCCAGCGTGGCAGTAGCGGTGCAGGGCAGTGCGGCTGATATCCTCCATGCATCGATGGAAGCTGTGCACAAGCGGCGGCACACATTTATTCCTTACTTCCCTGTCATGCCGCTCGCGCTGGTCATGGCAGCACATGATGAGCTGGTTTATGTGGTTCCAGTAGGCGCAGTAGACGCAGTTGCACCGCAGGTGCAGGCGATTCTTCAGGATCAAGCGAGTGCGTTTGGGATGCGCGTGCCGCTACCTGTCTCCATGCGGGTCGGGCCGAGTCTAGGGAAGCTTGAAAAGATGAGCTAACATATTACCTGCGTGTGTGTGAGAGGAACTGCAACTAGCGCGCGAGAGGTTGTAATGGATTTAGACCCCCGCTCAAATAGGTGGTATTTATATCCTCCTTGTGGGAAGTGATTTATCGCTTGCATTTCTGTTCACGGGCATCCATAAGCAGTCATAAGTACATAAAATAAATACATATATATGTAATGAAGGGAGGTTGTTCATTTTCTCTTAAGTGTCAAAAGGAAGCAAAATAGATGGCATTGACAAGAAGAAAACGGAGATGTGTACAAGCACAGAGGTTTCAACGCGCTCTCCCATGGTCACGGTGCTGAGAAGCCTCGATGCTATCACGTAGGTTCATTTTTCTTTTTTATTGTCATTATTGATTGCTGGACAACTAGAACACAAAGATATTTGCGCGATGTTTGTGTATCAGTACTAGGCCTGATGGTAATGCAAGTCATGTACAGTTATTGGTTGACTGCTGCTTCTTGTCCTCTTTCCTGTCTTCAGTCGATAAATGTACTTTATCCTTCTTATGTCTTCTTTCATATTTATATATATATATATATATATATATAAATACTTTAGCACTGTCTATTTGGGTTTATTTTTGTAGTGCAACATTGCTTTCTAAAAAGGATATATATTTTGCTTTCCCTCTCTCTTTTGGTGCGGTGAGGCCCAAATCTGTTAATCTGAAGGAATTAGAGTTTGTTAGTTTTCGATAGAATAATTAAAAAAAAAAACGATAAATCGTCTCCAGTTGTTTGTTTGGCATACTATCATTTTTTTTCTTCTTTTTGTGCTTCTAAGGAAGGGGGGAGGGAGGGGGTCGGTGTATCACCGCTTCTTGATCGTTGAGTGAATTGTTACGCTCTGTAGAGCACAAATGTCTGCCTTCAACAATTTTGGCTCTGGGGTGCCCCCCGGAGGTGGGAACAATCATCCCGTTTTCAGCAGTAGCCTCACTGCGCAGCAGGCACCAGTGCTAGGAGGGAGAGGAGTAGCAAGAGGCGGTAGGGGTCGCGGTGACAGTGGTGCACGTGGCCGAGGAAGAGGGCACCCGCAAGGTCCAGAAGGCCTCCAGTCACAGCAGCAGCAACGCCACTTTCAACAACAACACGGGGGTAGTGGTCCCCACAGTCACGCGGTGCAGAACCCTGGTATCCTCCCTACTCCGTTCTCTCGAGATGGCGGGGCGATCCTAGGCAGTGGCGGAAACAGGAGCAGCAACAACTTTTCATCCGGGCAGATCTCCATGACAACTGGCCTTGTTCCTCTCCCTCCTCCACCGGTTCTGGGCGAAACGGTTCCCATGTCAACACGTAGTGCCCCTCCTGTCTACATGGCATCACAGGGGAGTGTGTTTCCAGTCTCAAGTGCATCGTCACTGTCACATCAGACATCCTTTCAGGCCTCCCCACCGCCTCCAGTGCAAGGAGGAACATTCGGGATTTCAAGTGGAGCGGCACCACCAGGGCAGACATCGTTTAAAGCAGCGTTATCTGGCAGTTCAGGGAGTGTCTTTGCCTCCTCGTCTTCCACAGCAACGCCAGTGGCCGCACCACCTCCGCGACCCCAGCCAAAGATGCCTGAGTCTGCGGCGGCGGCAGTAGCATTGGCACCGCCACCTATGCCATTCTCGGCGACGGCAAAGTTTGGAAGCGTGTTTGGCAACGTTGCTCCCCCAACCTCACGTCCGCCTGCACTCACCAGCAGCACTAGTGATAGCACTAGCAGTGTGTTCGGAAGCTCCACAGCGGCAGCGGCGGCTCATTCCACGCTGGCGCCCGCACAGAGTCACAGCAGTGTGTTTGGCAACATTATCGCCGCAAACACGACCACCAAGACTACTAGTACTACGGTGCCGCTGCCTTCTAGCTCAACATCCTTTCCACCAGCAGCAGTAGCACCAGAACCAGCAGCGGCGGCAATGCCGAAGAGTGTGTTTGGAGCGGCAGCAGCAGCAGCAGCAGCAACGGAGCCCAACCGCAAGCGACCATTTGAGAGTACTAGCGGCGCTGCATCGATGTTATCGATGCCTGTAAGCCAGAAGCAGCAAACGCACACTGGGGATGGGTATGATGAGGAAGCAGCTATCAAAAGGCGTGAGGCCCGTTTTAAGGAGGGTGTCGACAGTGGCAGCAGCGGCCCAGTGGCTGCTCCGTTCGAGTCTGCTTTTCCCTCCTCCTTCTCGTCGTCGTCTCCGCCGCCGTCGTCGCTCCCACTCGGTCTTCAGCGCGAGAGTAGTAGTGCTGCTCCAGTCAACAGCAGCAGTGGCTTGAGTACTCCCATGGTAGGAAGTCCCACATCGTACGGCAGTGGATTTCAGCATACTAGTAGTACTATTACTACTACTAGTGGCTCCGCCGTCCCTCTTCAAGTGCGGCGGACAGAGCCATCGTGCATGGTGGCACGCTTCTTTGTGCCATTTGCCAGGAGTATCGCAAGTGCTGACGCGGTGGAGCATGAGGACTGCAGCGCCCGCATTCTTGAAGATGTGTGCTTTGGGAAGGTGGGACGAATCGGACTGAAGCCAGACTTTAGACACACCGTCAGCGAGATGCTGGGGGTCTGGGAGAACATAAAATCCTCCAATCATAGCGTCCTCTCAGG
Source organism: Sergeia podlipaevii (assembly GCA_030849805.1). NCBI lineage: Eukaryota > Euglenozoa > Kinetoplastea > Trypanosomatida > Trypanosomatidae > Sergeia > Sergeia podlipaevii. The sequence goes on from JASANZ010002190.1 coordinate 44,108, forward strand.
TGTAGCGGGAGAGCTGTGGGTCGCCCTGGTCGCTCTCGCAGCGCAGTTGAACTGCTTAACCAGCTCTTTGCAAGCTGCGGATGGCATCATCACCACCGATCCACGGCAGCTTAAAGAGATTCAGGATGAAATTGCTGCTGCACGCCGCTCGGACGCTGAGCTTGCGAGATATGTAGATGGCATTGTGACTAACCGCGATGAAGCCCTTGCTGATGCCTGCGACTACGCCAACCAGCTCAATGATCTACTGTTGGAGCTCTACAGCCATGTGGATGTCATGCGCACCCCGATGAGCATTCTGCCGATTATATTGAGGAGGGTACGCATTACATACGACGAGGCCAGCGCACGGCAGATGACACGCGTGCAACCGAACACACGCACTGTCAGCGCAAAAATATTTGCGCAGCTGAACAAGCGTCTTAAGACGAGCGGCGCTATGTCCAAGCTGGAGAGCCCTCTCGCCCCGTGGAGGCTCGTGCCGACGTCCTACGAGCACAAGCGCCTTATCCTTAGCTTTGCGCGCTTGCTGAGTGAAATGTTCCAGTGTGAGGCGGCTAGCAATCCTGACATGGCGCGCTTCATGGACGCCTTTCATAGAGACTTCTCATGGGCTCGCGAAGAACGGTGTCTCTTGTACTATGGAAGGGCGAATCTCCTCATTCAGCAGCCCCTTGCTATGGAAGACATGACGGAGGCTGCGCAGTTGCTAGCCAGAGCGATGCTCACCTGCCCCGAAAACGCGCCAGCGTGCAATCGGCGGATCATCTTCATCAAGATCACAGCTGTGTGCTTTGCACAGGGCATGCTCCCCAACCCAGCCGAGCTGACCAAGTACGATGTGCCGCAACTGGCAGATATCTTCGTCGCGATTCGCGCCTCCAATTTGATGTTGTTTGACATTGCACTCCGCAACAACGCGGCTTATTTTATTGAGGCCGGCATTTACAACGTTCTGCAGCTCGTTCGTGAGCGCATTGCGCTGCTCATGGTGGTCAAGTACTACATTGCCAAGGGCTGTGACCGTAGGCTACACGTTCAGGAGATGGTGGCCTTCTTTGATCTTCCCTTCACTGTGCTAGAAGCCAAGACGGTGTGGCTATTGCCGTTACTAGTGAAGATGCGCATCAATGGCGTGTTGGACAGTGACTGGCTCCTGCTGAGTGACGCGAATCCATTTGGAGACTACCCGAAGGAGAAACTGGTTGCTGCATACCAAGTGGAGTACGAGGCCGCGTCGTGAATGAGTAATGAACGAGGGAAGAAGGTGAGACACATGCAGCAAGAACTTTGTCTCTCTCTCTCTCTGTTTATGTGAAATGATTGAATATATATATATGTCATTTTTAAGATTAAAAAATTAGCAGCATATACTTCCGAGTAAAAATGAATTGCTTGAAGTAGTGTATTGCATCATTTTTCAGCTGATATGGTTGGCCCTTGCTAATATTTATGCCAAAAAGCATATTTATTTTTTGAAATACACCTTCTTTATTGTCGTGTGTTTCTTTTTTTCCTTATTACCATTATTTTCTAACAAGGAAGCACCTTTTTTGCTTTTGAAGCGCCATTAAAGCTTCATATTAGAGAGTGTTTGTCTTTCATAAACGAGAGCATTCAAGGATCGCTACATATAAGCACATACATATATAGAATACAGCACGATTCGTGTGTGTGTGGATAGATTATTTTATATACACACATACACACATTCACACACAGAGAGAGAGAGAGACATACACATCATCGTATCATTATCCTGGTCGAATAAAGACACAAGGAAAGGAGGTGCTTGTGTGTGTGTGTGTGTGCTTCATTACCATTATTTTTTGGTATTATTTCAAAGAGCAACAAGTAGCGCTTTATTCAATGGACACAGACGCCGGCTTTGTGCACGTGACGAACATGCACGGGGCACGCCCGGACGGCGAAGGCGTCATGATGGGTGGAGTCGACGGCATGGACCAGATCGCTGACGAAGCACTTGATATGCGTCTCATGGCCAAGGACTTCATTGCCCGATATCACGTACAGAACGAATTTATCTATATGAATATGCTTCGCGGTAACCTTGCTGCTAATCTCTATTTTGTGGAAATTGAGATGAACCACCTGAAGGACTTTGTGCCAGCGCTATTTTACGCCGTGCAGACCAGTCCTATCCGCACTCTCCCTCTCATCGAACAAGCCCTTGCTGAGGTAGCGCAGGAGCACCGCCTGTACCCGCTGATGAGCCGTCAGAGCACGATCCAAGCACAGTTGTTCTGGGGTGTGCCACCGCTGGCGATACGAAGTCTGGCGCAGGCCACCGTTGCACGTCTTGTCTGTGTGAGTGGTATTGTGGTGAAGGCAAGCTCTAGCTACGCACGGTGCGTGCGAGCCGCTATCCAGTGCACGAGCTGCCGGAGCAAGGCCTTCATCAACGGAGGGAGGAGCGTTGATCTGCCACCGCAATGCATGGAGAACGGTGGGCGACAACCCACAAGCAGTGGAGGCGCTGGCGGGGCTTCAGGACGCTGCCGCCCAAATCCCTATGTACTTCTCCCAATGGAGTGTGAGTACGAAGATCAGCAGGTGATCAAGCTGCAGGAACTGCCAGAGGACGTGCCTACTGGTGAACTCCCGCGCCATCTTACCGTGATGGTGGACCGCTATCTTGTAGATCGAGTGAGCCCAGGGTCCCGCGTGCAGGTGGCAGGTATTGTGTCCGTGCAAGAGAAGCGTGGCGCGGCGGATGGTGGCGGCAAGGGGGGTCGAGGTGGTCGCGGCGCTGCCGGGCTGCGCGCTCAGTACGTGCGGTGTGTAGGACTCATGTACCTCTCTGCGCGTGAGGCAGGAGTAGCGGTGGTAAGCGTGAACAAGAACTTCTCCTCTCGCGTGCGCTCACGCTCCACCATGACGTGGCAGACAGAAGAAGAGGCCTCCTTCAAGGCTTTTGCCCGTGGCGGCAATGTGTATCCGCAGCTCACGCAGAGCATAGATCCCGCTATTTTCGGCTTGCAAGATCAGAAGCGTGCCATTGTGTGTCTGCTGTTTGGCGGCACACGCAAGCGGCAGGGCAATAACTACCTGCGTGGCGACATGAATGTTCTTTTTATTGGAGATCCGTCCACAGCCAAGTCACAGCTACTCAAGTTCACGGAGAAAGTTGCCCCAATCGGCATTTACACCTCCGGCAAGGGTAGTAGTGCTGCCGGTCTCACCGCGTCTGTCATTTCAAACGGGAACGGTGACTTCGTGCTCGAGGCGGGCTCTATGGTGCTTGCCGATGGCGGGGTTGTGTGCATTGATGAGTTTGATAAGATGCGAGAGCAGGATCAAGTTGCCATTCACGAGGCCATGGAGCAGCAGACCATTTCCATCGCAAAGGCGAACCTCACGACGATGCTCAACAGCCGCACCTCCGTCCTTGCGGCGGCCAATCCCACCCTTGGCAGCTACGACCCACTCCGCTCCAACGAGGACCAGATGGACTTTCAGAGCTCTATCTTGTCGCGCTTTGACCTTATTTTCAAAGTGATTGATCCACGTAACCCTGAAATTGACAACCGTCTCGCACAGCACGTGGTGAACTTGCACAAGGGCACTGGGGGCTCCTCACGCAATGCAGCCGCACATGGTGGTATCAACAGTAGCAGTGGTGCCGGCGTGGACCGCAACTTTTTCACCAAGTACATTTCGTACGCCCGCTCCACGTGCCACCCTGTCATTTCAGAGGAAGCCATGACGGTGCTGCTGGACTTCTTCGTTCAGGTGCGCCGCGATGCACACAAGCAAACGCTAGAAGCCCTCTCCGCTTCTAGCAATTCCAAGACGTCTCAGACACCAATTATTCAGATTACTGCACGTCAGTTGGAGAGCCTTGTCCGCATTACCGAGAGCCTTGCTCGCATGAGGCTTGATGTACTAGCGAGTCGCACCGATGCAGAGGAAGCCATTCGGCTTTTCAAAACCGCCACGGTAGACGCCATCAACTCAGGGCTCATGGACCAGACGTTGACCGAAGCACAGAGCGAGATCATCCTGCGCGTTGAGACTGCCATCCGTCGTCGCGTGGCAGTTGGAGCGACCGTGGTGCACAGCCACCTGCTTTCAGAAATGGCTCGTATGGGCTTCGATGGACGTGTGGTGGATAGAGCATTGTATGCAATGGTAAAACGAGACGAACTGGAGTGGCGCCGGCAGCGCACCGAGGTGTACCGTGCTCGATAATGAGAGAGCGAGAGATGGGAGTGAGGGTGTGTGTGTGTGTGTGTGTGACTTTTCACATGGTTGGCTTTCCGCTATGTCAGGATATATTAATCTGCTTTTTCTTTCTTGTCTTTGTCCATAGAGTATCCCTTAAGGGTATCTGTTTTCTTTCTCTTTTATTGATACGAAGCACAAAAAAAAGTATTCAAATGTAAAGCAAACTGTCGCAATCAGTGCAGCAGTTGTCAGCTCCAGCATTCGAGGTTGACATGACCAAACGGTGTTAAGCAACTATCTCTGTGCTTCATTTATTCACTTACTACTGTTATTGTTATTATCATTGCTATTTTATTTTTATTTTTCTTTGCAACAAGGCTTCTTCACTACCGATATTCTATCCATATTGTCATTGATTCTACCACACTCACACACACACACAAAAAGGTTTTTTTTTTTTGGAATATATGTCCTCTGCAGAACAAGTGGAGCGGAAGCGTTTCAAACGCGAGGACGGCAGCGAGCAACCGCGCAAGACTCAGCAAGAGATCAACTACGCTGACTTTGGCGCCATCCCCCTAGCTACATCCATCATATCAAAGACGCTTCTCAAAGATGCGCAACGGGCATGGGTGAAGGGCCGTCAAGAAGCTAGTGGAGTCGTGCAGAGCCAGCAAAACACCGCGAACAGTTCAAAAGTAGTCATTCCGCCTCACAAGGTTGGTGCGTTGGAACTCTACAAACGATTTCCTGATGCTTATGACGCACTCATGAGCCGACACAACTGCACCGCTGTCAGGGACTTTCTAGTACACACCGTCCTTGCGCGCATTGTTGCCTCATCAGTGGCGGAGGATGGTGCTCCCTTGATGCCGCCCTCTTCCTCCTTGTCTACTTCTCTTCCTGGCGCAGCAATCGCATCGACACACGGGCACACACGCTTTGTGCGCGTTGCTGACTTTGGTTGTGGTACGGGGCGTATAGAGGGCATGGTGGTTCAGCATCCATCAGTGCGGGCCGTGTATGGATACGACAGCGAGACCCCAATGTTAAAGCGCTGTCTTGTGAACACGGCGCGTAGTGCTGGCCGTGCAGGGCATTGGGGGGGTATCTCTGTGGTGCCTCGTGCGTCGGCTGACCATGACCGCCACCACCACCCTGCAAAGGATGATTCTCTTTTAGTTGTTGATAGCGGTATGCATAGCGCCAGCGACGTTGGTGAACGCGGACTTCTCGAGATGTGTGTGAGACCTTGTCCCTTCCAGTCAATTCAGGCTGGGTTTCTGGGCAGCACACATCATCCCAAATGCCAGCTGGTAGTGTGCGCGTGGTCGCTCTCCTACGTGATGCGCTTGCAGTGGGGCGAGAGCCGGTGGCATGCGGCGGTAGATACTGTGATAGCTGAGTTCGTTGCTCTACTGGATACAAGCGCGAGCGATGCGGCCCTTGTCATCATCGAGACCCTCGGCAACGGCACGCCAGAACCGACTCGGCAGAACACTCTCGTGGAGCGGCTGGAGAGTCACTTTGGCTTTGAGAGGCAGTGGGTGAGAACGGACTATGAGTTTGATAGTGTGGAAGAAGCAACAGCGATGACGCGGTTTTTCTTTGGGGAAAAGATGAGCCAGAAGATGAGCACAGAGCATACGAAAGTACTCATAGAGTGCACGGGGATGTGGATCTTGTGGAAACGCAAGGATGAATAGCAGAAGTGCTTGTAGCGGATGAGTAACGCCTCTCTGTGTCTAGCAAGCAAACGACGATTAACAAGCACTAACTACCTTTTTTTAAAAAAAAAAAGAGGAGAGAACATCATAAAGTGGAAGTATCACTGTGTAACGGTTGGTAACATATTTTTTTTGTTGTTGTGAATATCGAGCGAATGAAATTGAAAAACTTGTTTTTTTGGCACGATCTAAAGTTTAGTATAGTTTGCGGATGTTGTCATTCTTTTTTTTTTTTTCTTCTTATTGTCATTCCTCGCCCTTTATAAATAAAAACACATAAAACTTCATTTAAAGTCCACATAAACCGTAGAAGGACGACACTACCAGTGGCGCTTTACCGAAGGAGAAAAGGCGGTTTGTGTGCGAGAAGGGGGCTTGCTTCCTTACTCCCTGCTCATCCTAGAGTTGAGATTGATCAGGCAAGCTCTCAACACAACGCACACATATATTTATTTAGATAGATTCACCAACAGACTCGCCTACTTCATCTTTTCTTTTCTTCAAATGAAGATTCTTCACACGAAGGCTACCGCAGAACCCATTCTGCTCGTCTCTACATGCCACAATATGAACCTCTTTGCTATTGTGACACGCTCTACACTCACAGTATACCGCTCCACGACACTAACCGTGGTGCTGTCCATGTCACTGGCCGTGATGGATGGCGCAAGCAGCAGCGGAGAGAAGGGCAACAACGAGCCCTCAACTTCCATCGGGCCCTCTCTTCCCATATCGAGCGGTGCCCCGAGTGCCACAATAGCAGGGTCCCATACAGCCGTAGAGGATACCTGGATGCAAACGAGCTGGTCCCCTACCGGCCGTCTCTTCACCCTTGCACTGTCAACTGGCACTGTTGTGTTGTTAGATGTGGAGGGCGGTGACTTGATCCGCAGGTTCATCCCTCACGATGCTGCGAGCAGCGAAACCAACAAAGATGCAAGTTCCAGCTCCTCACTGTCCGCCGCACAGGGTCTGCCGTCTCTTCTCGGAGCTGCAGGGGATGACTCGGAGAAAACTGACGGCGGCAGGCGTGTTCTGCGCAGCCCACCTGAGCTTCGCCTCTCGACCTCCACAGGTCCTGTCGTGGCTCTCACGTGGGCAACCGTGGCGCCATCACAACGCATGCAGGACACGTTCCAGAAGTCATGTCTACCACTCCCCGCAAGCATCTCCACTCCAGTTCTTGAAGAAGCTTCACAGCAGCAAGATGGGGCAGCGCAATGCACGACCGTATCGTTGCTGATGGTGCTCGACCATGGCGGCTGTCTTTCTCTGCTGGTGGGAGGCATACAAGAGGTTCGCTCCGTGCAGCTGCAACTGCCCTGCTCACTCCACCCAAGCACAGGCATACGCGTGAAGCAAAGTATTGTGGTGCCCTACGCCACAGCTGCACCCGAGCAGAATAGTATGCCGTACAGTCTTTCCTTTTGGGGACTCAGTGCGCGCTCAGTTGCGGCTCTTCGCGGCGACGCCAAGCCTTTTGAGGAGCATCGATACCACCGCTGCTTTCTTGTACTTGCGCAGGGCCACTCGACTAGCACCAACACTAGCAGTCATCAAGCATGCACCGATAGCATTCTGGAGATAGACCTTTACGATCTTGTCGCTCGTACTGCTACTCCTCACGCGGTTGCCGTATGCAGCGTGGCGGAACATGCCCGCGTTGCCCAGGCGTGTCAGGACCGTGCATTTCAACGATGGCGTGCCCTACTGCACGACACGATACGGCCTGAACTTGAGCTCCCGCGTCGTGCCCGGCTGCTACGTGACACCATCGTCGAAGAGCTTACACAGCCTGATCAAGAAGAGCTTCTCACGTACTACTCGATCATCAATCGCGAAGCCCTCGTCGAGGCGCTTGAGAAGCTTACAGAGCTGCTCTATGGTATCGCGCGCGATGTGTTCCAGATCTGCTACCGCTGCTACGACACCGCTATTCACATTGCCAAGACACAGTCCTATCCACCTTGTACCATTACTACTCACTGCTTCAATGGCGACTCTTCATTGTCAACACCATCTGATAGCTCTGGTGAGCGTCTGGCAACTATGCTGGGCAGACAACGACGCAACTGCACGCTGCTGCTCAAGCGGCTTCAGATGGAAGGTGAGAGCGAGGGGGAGCTCATACGATGGGTGCTACAGCGTGCATCCCTTCTTGTTCCAAACGCGCCACCACGCTCCTCATCCGATGCCCGCCACAACCACCACCACAGTCGCAGCAACGACAACTCTGTGGTGGATGCCAACACGATGCTCACCACGTCCTTTGCCTCTGAGCCTCTCAGCGCGGCTCAGCAGCCTTCACTGCTACGTTCTATCCATCGCATTCTCAAAGGGGAGAGCACGGCGTGGATACCGCCCGAGTATGATGCCTGCAACTCCTCCTCTATACCAGAGCCTAGCGCGACTGCACCAAGTAGGACAGACATACTTTCAGGACAGCTTGAGAATCTCTTGCAGGAGACACTCAACACAACCATTGTGCCTCCTGGCCACCTCCACTGCGTTTTGCGTTCTCTGCCTGGGGTAAAGGCCTGTCAGTCTTCTTGCTGTATAGACATGGCAGCATTGCCGGCAGCGGACGAAACTGATGAAGACGAGGAGCAAGAAGACGAAGAGGAAGAAGAGGAAGGCGCCACAGCGATGGCAATCATGGCACCTGGTGCAGCGCAGCTCCCTATTCCCTTTGCATATACGCTGCTTCTGCAGAATGCTGGTGATGGTGACGGTGATAATCCTTTGCTTGTCTCCTGTCCTCTTGCTAAGTCTGCCGTCTCCTCTGCAGACCCAGTGCCTCTGTTGTTTCATGGGCTTGAGGGAGATGCAGACGCGAAGAAGGTGGTCTGGTATGGATTTCTAGATGCGGGTCGTCACGTTGTACTGCTGAGTACAGCCGGCGGTGCAGACAGCAGCGCAGGGCCGGGCCTGGGGGCCTTTACAATGGCTATATTCGACGATGACGGCGACATACTTGCGGGAGGCGACGATGACGAGGAGGAGGAAGAAGCGGAACAAGGGGAACGTGAGAAGAAAAACGGTGATCAGGATGATGTTGACGACGACGATGCGCAGACCTCAAGCCGTAGAGCGATGGCGGAGGTGAAGGGAGTTGACGTGAGCAGACCTCTACTCGCCAGCATGAGCAGGTCTCGTGAGTTCTGTGTTGTGGTGGCTGGGAACAAATTTGTTGTCTTTGATCTCTACGATAGCTGAGTGAGTCATCTAAGAACGGAGCGCGCATATGAGTGTGTGAACAAATATTGAAGCATTTTTGTTGTCAACGACGTAGCACATCACTTCTTCCATTTGCATCTCTTGTTGTTTGTTTGTTTGTTGTTCTTGTTGTTATCGAAGTACCATAGGTTATATATGAGATCATATGCCGTCTACTGTTCTCTTTTTAAAATTTTCTTCACTTTTATCGTTCTTCTTTTGTCTTTACATTTTATTTTTGATTGTTTTTTATTTAAGGGAGAATTATTTCATCTTAGAAGAAAAATCAGAGGAAAAGAAAAAAAAAAAGCAATGTCCGAATTTCTTGAGAAGTACCACATCAAGAAAGGTCTTTCCACTGCTATCAAGGTTGTGAAGACTGCCTGGGACTGGACTCAGGAGCGTCTCTGGCCTGTCTACTCCGCCGCTATTGTGATCTCCATCTTCCAGATGATAGCCATCTCCTCTGAGAAGCAGATCATCGCCGATCATTTTTACGGCGATAAGGAACACAAGTTTGAGTCCCAGCGCGCCGAGTTAGTGACGGAGGGCAAGAAGTACTACAACGAGGAGGTGACGCTAGCCGTTAAGGAGAAGGTGTGGCAGATGCCTAAGTGGTCTTTTGAGAAGGAGTACGCTGAACGTCACGGCACGATTTAAAAACGGCTATTAATTTGCCTTACAAAGAAAGAAAGCAAACAGAGTGGGGAGAGAGTTTGGAGGGAGGGGGGAGGAAAGAAAACAGTAGCATGCACACTCCTCTACGCAACTACCTCTCCCCAGTATCATATATGTGTCTTTTTATATATATTCCTCACCTTTTGGCAGGCAGAAATGCTTTTTAAGAGCGCCAAATGGGAGGAAAAAAAAGCACACAAAAAAAATACAAGACGAGTGAGAGAGAGAATCAGCAGAGGTGTGTGAAGATGCGCACGTGAACTGAAATGTTGTTGTACTTCTTTTTCTTCTGTTCGTTTTCTAGTGGTGGTTGCTGTTGTTGTTGTTAATTCACCTGTTATTATCATTATTATTATTTACAAAAGAAAGGAAGAGAAAGTACACTGTGATATCTAACGTAATATGAGTCTAGCGAAGAAAATGTTCTTCACCTTTTACAAACAAACGGACAGAAACAGAAGCACGAGAGGATATCAGAGATGGAATCACATTCCCATCGTCACCCTCTTTACATCTTCTTTTCATTGGAGTTGATGTAGTCGTGAGACAAGTGAAAACACACGCTAAGTGTTGCTTCTCGGGATATTAAGCATATATATTAACTTATTGGTTGCGCTTCTAAATCACTTTTTTTATTATTTTACTACACCATCATAGCGTGAAACAGTTGCAAAGGTACAGAAAGAGAGAGTAAGAGTAAGAGCTTTGATTACTTTCTAAGCATACATATCTTTTTCATAGGGCAACACCATCAACGCACAATGGATTCTAGAGGCCGATTGATGAGAAATGCGGGGATGGTGCGAGCGCCGAGCAACATCGCCGGCAATGACGACAGCATTTTCGAGGAGCTCCTTGACGCTGAGGTGGCAGTCGATATGGCGAAGCTGCGTGAGGCCTCCAGACTAGGAATCCCCTCCGCTTACAGAGGCACTGTATATCGGTACCTGCTCGGTGTTGCCTTTATGGACAAATCAAGTGAAATGACGATGGAGCGTATTCAAGAAAAGGACTTCAAGGCACTACAGATAGCCGCAGCCAACATGTGGAGCGACCGTGCCGCTTCTGAGGGTAAGAAGGGAGAGTCTGATATCGCCGCAGAGGTGCGCCGGCGGCTGCTGCCCAAGATGGTGACGACTGCCTCTCTTGTTACTCGTGAGGCAACGCGCGCCGCACACGGAGCTTGGTATAGCACGAGAAGCACAGTGGATAGTCAGGCGGCGTGGGATGGAGCTCTCATTCGACTCCGCCACTGTACTCCGTATTGCGTGGACACTGCGCGCTGGCGCTGTGCAGAAGAGGTCCTTGGAGCGCTACGGATCATGTACAGTGATGCCTCTCAAGAGGAAGTACAGGTCCTGGTGGCTCTTACACTCCCTTTTGAATCTCTCTGTGCGCAGCCGCGCGAAGCTTTCTTTTGCGTCCATAACTTGTATCAGATACTCACGCACTTTGACAACATCCTGCAGGATGATCGTTGCATGGAGGAGCACTGTGGTACGTTCCTCATGATGTTCCGCATCATGAACAAGGCGCTGTATCGCCATTTCTGTATGGAGGGCGTGACGACGCTAGAGTGGGTGCCCGACTTGCTCTCCACGCTGCTTGCGGGGCGGCTGCATCCGGACGACTTGTATCGGCTGTGGGATTTTTATCTCGCAGATGCATGGGAGCAGGTCGGCTTCCCTCTACATGCATACGTGTGCCTTGCCTTGCTTTCTCAGATGACGGAGGACCTCATTGAATGCGAAAAAACAGAGCTGCTGCACAGACTGAAGCACCTGCCTCGCATCGACCCTACGGACATTCTCCAGCAGGCAGTATCGCTAAGGGAGTCCGTCTACTCTAAAGGCTTGCTTGCTTAGTTAGCAGGTATTTGGGTGTGTGTGTGTGTGTTACTTTGCTTGCTCGTGGGTTTGTGTACAATGAATGAATGAACATGGATGGATGCGGCGGCAATGATATCCATATATGGCGGGACCACACATATATATAAGGTCACGTTGGATACGACTATAGGTATATGTGCTTCGAGCTATGCTTTTACTCTACTCAGCAAAGACGTACAATCATTTCTTCTTCTGTGCCTCTCTTACCTTCTTTTCTTTTTTTTTTCTATTCATTGCTGTTTTTTTTTTTTTTTTGGCCGCTATGCTGTGTCCCGAACCGAAGTGGGGTATATAACTCACACATATTCACTGTGGATCTTTACATCACTTCGTTTTGCTTTTGGCGCGCGCACACACGCACATACATACATACAAAGGCACAGTTACAATACAAAACGCTCAACTAACTCATACAAGCCTTTTTTAGAACCGTTTTTTTATTTTCTTTTTATTTTCTTTTTCTTTTCTTTTCTAGTGATGCAAGAGCAAGATTTTGATCCTCGCGCATATCGCGCTGCACTGCTTGAGCGCTTGACCTCAGAGTCTCCCGACAGAATAAGGAATGAAGGTCTTGTCTCTAGCGGTCTCAGCGCAACCCCACGTGGTGTCGCACAAGATCGTCACCGGGACCACACCTCCATTCATCATCTCTCTTCCCAGTCTCGCTACTACTTGGGCGGCTCCTTGGCCGGTGCAGGCGGTTTCTACTATGACGATGATACGCTGAGGAGGTTTGCGTCTGGACGAGAGGAAAACACTGCGAGCGGTGGCAACTTTGGCAACGTTGTTGCTGGGAACTCGCAGCAGGAGCAGCAGCAGCAGCAGCGCTCTATTATTATTGACTTCATTGATCAGTGTGTAGCGCATCACGTCCCTGATGCTGTGATTGCTGAGCACGTCCAGTTTATGATAGCATCCATGCGGGAGGTCATTGGTATGCACGATGCCCTCCACGCACGATTTCACCAGGACCGCATTCGTGAATTTGAAATTAGTGAGCTTGCCAACCTGGTGGAGCGTCAACACTTGGAGCAGAAAACCTTCAGTGGCTCCCAACCAGAGAGAGCAGCAACGCTTCGCATTGCGGCAGGTTCTGCGCCTATGGGCACCGCGGGCTCCTCCATTGGAGGCAAAAGGGACAGGTACGTTTATCCTCGGGCCACCACCACCACCCCCACATTAGGCACAAAGAAGTACGTACCGATACATGTGACGTCACGAGAGGTGTCACCTGTGCTCTCGCCCTTTGCCAAGCGTCGCAGTTCACTGGGTTCTTGTCTCTCTCACTCTGCTGGGCTAAGACGCGGCAGCAGCGGACGCGAAAGCAGTCCATTGCGTGATAGTGCTGGCAACACCAGGGGGTACTACCGCGATCAGTACTATGTTGATAGCAAAATGCGCAGGGAGCCATGGGGACAAAGGTCAGTGGGAAACTTTACGGATTTAGAGTCAAGCTCTCAGTGGCGGCATGCTGCACCTGCTGCTGCGGCGGCGGCTGTGAGTACAACTCCACTTAAAGGGAGCTACACGTTCCCACTCAGAACAAGCCCAGAGGGTCGATCCAAGCCTCTTCATCGGCTCTTTTCCTCATGCGATACCCCACCGGCAACTGCAGCGCCGGCTGTTGCAGGTGGCACTGCTCATAGAGCGTGTGCGTGCTGCTCTCCAGCCAAATATGAAGAGCACGCGGTTACCCCGCAGCACCAGCACCAGCCCATCAAACGATGGAAGGCGAGTGCGGAAGCTGGACAGGAGTCTGCTGCTACTGCTCGCTCATCATCGGCTGTGGCCGCATCGCGGTATATGCAGCCGACGCACGCCAGTGCCATTCGCTCTCAGTCTGAAGCGGCCGCGGTATCTGTCAACACAACCGTTGTAGACGCTAATCTACACAAGGCAGCCGTTGCCACAGAGAAGACGACTGGGGCTGCCAGAGCCAAGGGACGACTTCGCCAACAACTGCCTGTGTCTCGGCCAACTCGCGCGATGTTGTTGCGAGAAGCGGCACGCGCAGGCTTGGGAGAGGACACTAGTACAAACGCAACTCCTGCTGCAGCAGGGTCGCCTCAGTCACGCAAAGTGTCATCAGCGCGTGCGTCCACCACGTCATACCGCCAAGAAGTGAGTAGCCAAGGGGTATCACAGCAGTTGCCTCCGCAAGTGCAGCCGCCCTCATCGGAGTCTTTAGCGACGTTGTCTCCCTCTACTGACAAGGTAAGCAGAGCACATTTTAGTCTTGTGCCTCACATCAATTCTGACGCCGCGCAGATGTCTCAGCCACAGGAACCGCAGCGACAACCGCTATACCCATGGAGGCACTTGCAACCACCCCCAATAAACGTGACTAGCCCGGAACTACAGATGTTCATGGAGATGTGCCAGCGCAAGGTGCGTGAGACTGATCGCGTTTTGGCGCGTGCACCGCCTGTTGGTGTAACTACCTTTACTCCGCCACAGCCCTCAGCGCCGCCAAGGCTTGAACAGGAAGCGATGGGGTCGCCGCTCTTGTACGTGTCACCCATGTCCGAGGATGACTACGGTCCGGCAGCCAGTGACGAGGAACACGGTATTGAAAGCCATGATAGAATTGAAGACAATAGCTAAGATCTCATAAATGCACAAATTCTTACGGCTACCATTGCCTAAGTATACATCTCTCGCTTTTTTGCATATATATATATATACTTCTACATTTTTCTTTGCCTACTAGATTTAGAGACAATACTCCCGTCAAACTATTTTAACAACAAAAAAAATGCCTTTTTTTCATCATCATCACTTGTCTATCACATGCAAGAAGATTGGAGGAACAACGTATAATTTTTCTGCATCGCTACTTCGTCTTTTTTTTTTCTGTTGTCTTTTGCCTTTCATTTTGTGTTTTAATACCATTTTTTGCTGGAAAACGAAATGCGCACACCTCTATATATATAGAGAGAGAGAAGGAAACATTCCCCTCGTTCTTTTTATTTTCCTAAACCTTTCATACGTCACGCGGACCCCTTTTTGGGTGGTATCTCTGAAGAAGCAACAGAGGAGAGAGGGTAAGGAGAAAATATTTTTAATAAGGAGAAGTTTGAGCATATATAGATACATAGATAGATAGATTGAGAAGATTTAAGAAAGCCGCCACAAAGGCTCTTCTAGTTGTTTTTTTCTTTACATCTACTGTATTCTCTCGAAACCAAGTTTTAATATATTTATAGACATACGTGAGAGAGCACATACGTGGACATAGTGTCTAGTGAGCACAAGAGTCCAATAAACGTTTTCTTTAATAATAGAACTCATATCGAGGAAGATATACATATATCCTTCTCTCGATTCATATAGATTTAGCACAGCAGCAAGTGATGCGGCAAGCAAGTATTCAGGTTCTTGTGGGCCCGCTAAGCATTGGAGGGGGCTCGGCAGCGTGCAGGGATGAAGCGAATGTTCTTGTCAGTTCCTCCGCGGATATTCTTTCGTCTGCCTCTGCGCATGTGGCTAGTGCACCGCAGCAGCAGCAGCAGCCACTTGTATCTGCTGCAACGGATGCAGCCACGCTACAGGACCTGCGCAGTCGCCTCATGTACACCGAGACTAGCTTTCTCTGTGAGCTTGAGCGTGGAAGTGGAAAGGTGCTCTCGCGGTGCACCCCCACTGAGCTAGCACAAGGCCAGGGAAGGTTCTCGGTCGCCGTGACCCGCTCTGGAGACCGCCATCTCTTTCTCCTCCCGCTTGAGGAAGGCCGCTATATGGCTAGCATCAGTATTCCACTGGTGGCGTGGAACATCATGGGGCCGACGATTGCTGACTTCCTCAGCGCTACTGCCATTACAGGGTACACAATAGATAGACGCGTGGCTGCAGCAAGCGCGGCACCTACCTACTTTCCTCTTGATAGTCGTCTCAAGGAGAATGCAGGGGCAGTTCAGGAAGCCCTGCAGCAGCGAGTTGGCCAGCTAGGCGCTGTTCTCGCCCAGGTGGTGCAGCAACAGCAGTGGGAAGAAGAATCTGCTGCCGCCAGCCCCCCAGCACGTCGTCCGAGTGTCAGTAGTGTCTCACTAGACCAGTTACGGGTGCTGAAGCGCATGTGTCAGGAAAGGCCGTCCTCCGCTCGAACCAGTTCCACTCTAGCTGCTGAAATCAAGAAACTACTGAGATCGGCAACGAGTAGCACCGGTGGGGCGGGGGCACTGAGGAGTGCGATCCTCACTCATGGTATGCCCGCAACTGAGAAGCGCTTCGCCGTCACTGCGGCTGCATGTTGGCTTCAAGGATCTCCCGTCTATGTCAGCGGTGGCGCTGACAATGCCAGCGCAAGCGTACCCTTTGAGCGTCACCTGCTCCCCGCAGCTCTCGCGGTGGTGCTAGAAGCAGCGGAGCAGCGATTGTCAGAAGCAGGCAGCTCTGGGAATACCCCGTCGCACTCCGTACCGCCTTTCCCGTCTGTTTCCCCTGATGGGGCACACGATGTACCGCTCGCCATCCCCACGCCATTGCCTTCCTCTTCTCCTAAGGTTACTGTGCAGTGCGTAGCGATGCACTGCCCCCGCATGCTGCGTGCGATGCAGCGAGGGTGCCAGTCGCGCG
The DNA here is from genome assembly GCA_030849805.1 of Sergeia podlipaevii. Lineage (NCBI taxonomy): Eukaryota > Euglenozoa > Kinetoplastea > Trypanosomatida > Trypanosomatidae > Sergeia > Sergeia podlipaevii. The sequence goes on from JASANZ010002190.1 coordinate 60,381, forward strand.
GGTTCGTGGGAACTACGACGAGACCTGAAGATGAACGGCTGCAGGCCACCTCGGCCATGTGCGTCTCTGTGGCTAGTTGCGACAGTGTTACTGGGCAATCTGAATGGGTGGTCTCAGTTCTATTGCAAGCCAGTCCTGTGCCCTATGTTGGGGCTCCACTTAGCTTCATCATCGCCGGCTTGGAGAACCTGTCGACGACCCAGCTGCGCTCCAGCGGCTTCCTTGAGTTTACACACAATCACACCGCCGTATCCGCTATGGCAATCTCTCCCTTGCCGGTGCAGAGGCCCATTGGTCTTCTCACCTGTAGTGGTGTACTGGGCCTTGTGCGAAAGCTTCGTCTTCTGCGGCGCTACACCGATGGCGCTGTGGCTGCCACACGTGATATCTGTCTGTACTCTCTTTTCGCTAGCGGAGAATCGGCTGCTAGTCATGACAACAGCAAACGCAGCTCGCATGGAAACAAGAAGACAAAAAGATCAAGCAGCAGCAGCATGAAGAAGGTCGCTGCGGGGGAGTCACACGGTGCTCCAGCAGCAAGCAAGTTACCTTCGGTGGTGGAAGAGAATACACTCACCGCTAGTCCCTACGGGGCTCGCGTCGAAGGGGTTCTGCAACTGTGCACACGTCTTGCCAACTGCCGCTCACGCCGCACCTCCTTGATCGCACCGTGTGCCACATCGCGAGGGCATCCAGCACCTGCTCTCCAGCGCAGCCAAACTATCTTCTCAATCATCAAGAATGCGGATTGCACAGTGCTCGTGCAGGCAATGCCTGTTTCCGCGCAAGGCACGAGTGGATCGGCCGCTAGAGATCAAGGGATTGCTTTTGTAGTGGCGGAGCTTGTGAGCCCTGTGGAGTCAGGAAAGGTGGATTTGGAAGCTCATTCGGATGCCACAGCGTACGTCTCCTTCACCACGTGGATGCTCTCCAAGGTTTTATGAAAATGGATGAGCATGAGACAATAAATGGAAGGAAGGACAAAAGAAAGCAAAAGAAAAAATACAATGTCATTGCGTACTGTGTGTACAGAAGTGAAGGAGCATTAGAATCACCGCTATGCTATTTGAGTGCCATAAACTCCATCTAGTCTTACTTTTTTTTTCCTCTACAAGCATCAGTAAAAAAAAAAAGATATAATATATATATATATATGTGTGTGTGTGTGTGTGTGTGTATGTGCCTACAGTATACTTGATACTGCTATTCTTTCATGGATGTGTCTATCTATTACACAGATGTGTACTGCCTACTGCTATTACTCAGTTCTATTCCTCTCTTGCACCTCCCCTTCATATGTTCTTTGTTTTCGTGTGTGTGTGTGTGTGTGTGTGTCACATTTTAAGTAGCAGTTTCATTGCACGACAATTTTGAGCGCATACACACAAGCGCACGCATCCCACAGTTTGTGCCTAGCTTACTTAGAACAGCAATAGCCAGAAGCAACAGCAAGGGATACATAGCTACTCTTTCTCTCTCTCTCTTTCTTTCTTACTCTCTTCCTTTCTCTCTCTCTCTTATTTTATAAGAAGAAGAACGGCATCACATATAGTGGATTGTTTTCTTTTTTCATTTGCAGGAGGGACACACGGCTGTTATTGCTAGTGGCTTACAACAATTTATTTTTTCTTCTTATCTGTATATACATTAGCGTTGCAATTTTATATACATATATATACAAAAAATCAAAAAATCTTAGAGGTTGTCGCTGTGCTACTCCATTTTTTATTGTATCTTTATATATCTACTAATTTTTTTTTCTTATATATCACTTAGAATTGTAGCACACGATCAAAGGAAAGAAGATAGAGAGAGAGAAACGGAGAGATCGCGAAAGAGAAGGATCCCCACTATTGGCACATAGAGGGATACAAACTAATGAGCGTCCGTCCAAATCCCTCGTCGTGGCACAACCATGTCCGTGACCAAGAGGAAGATCTCGTGCGGCAGCTGCTGCAGTCTGACAATATCGACGCAGTGCTGGAGAGGGTATCCAATGATCACTACAAGCATCTCACACCCATTATGAAGAAACTTTCGTCCTTTGATGCCCCACAAGTCGCCGCACCATCGCCACCGATCTCTGCCGCAACAGACGCTCCTGCACCTGGTGAAGAGTCCCCGCATCCTGTGCCTACTCCAGGGGCCATTCCTCGCGTGGAGCCAACCACGCGCGGACTGAGAGAGCCCGCTGCTTCATTCAATGGAGGCAGATACCAGAGCAGTAGCGGTATGTACCCATTCCCTCACCCAGCCGTATCTGATAGAATGAACACCACAGATCGAGTGGGCAAGGAAGGCGATCAACACGCCAATGCCTGGGTACCATCCAGAACTGGTCGAGGGACTGGCGCTGCTGCTGCTGCTGCTGTGGCGCCGCAGTATGACAACAACGGTAACAGCCGCTACGCGCCGTACGGAGATGGCGTTCCTCCCCGGCAAGTCCCAGTACCCTCAGGTCCCGAGACAAGAGGCCTCCACAGTCGTCGCATAAGTGAACTAGTGTCACCGGTGCCTCTTCAGGATGCTTTAGAGACTCCAGCTGTTACGAACAGAAGAGACCCCTACGCGGGCATTAACAGCAGCAGAGCGTTTTATGGTCGCGGTGGCGCCACGGCAGCAGCAGCGGCAGCGACAAGTGGTGTAGATAATGTGGGAGACAACGGAGATGGCAACGGCGCTGGCGGCTTTGTGCCTCACACGCGAGAATACTACATGCGGGGCCTGAATCCCAGCGGCAACACCCGGAGTGACTACGAATGGCCTTTAGCAACCCCAACAGAAGGAGCTGGAGCCCCTAATCGTTTTATGATGCCTCCCTCTCCTGGCAGCCCCATGTCTATGACCCCGTATCATCCGCAGACTACCGAGTTTTCCACTTCCTCGCCTCTCTTTGGCAATGGAGCAGCAGGTGGGGGCGGCGCATTGATGGCACCACAAGTATCCACCCGTCTCTCAGCCTCCCCATCGATGCCAATGCCGGCCCTGGAAGATCCATCTCAGTCCCGCATTTCACGTCAGCTACAGCTGCTGCGCAACTACCGTGAGCTCGCGGAGTTGTGCTCTAAGACGGACGACCCATCAGTCAATCTATTCAACGGCATCTCACCAGAGAAGCTGGCGCGAGCGCAGGCAGAACAAATGATGGCAGCCGAGGGAGGGAGGCCAGTAACGGTGCACAACAACTACTACTTCAATGCAACTCCTGACAGAGCGTCAAGTGGGGCACCACAGGCGAAAGGCGTGCACTCGAGGCAGAACAGCCGCTCGCGTCAGAGCATGTCTTTTGGTGGCGCTTACGACCCCAACATGCGGGAGGTTATTGGGAACTTTAACCCCAACACTACCACGAATACAAACACGGAGGATGGTGGAGGCAGACGCAGCGGAGGCAATGACGGCAAGCGGTCTACTCTCAGCCCAACCAGCTCCATCCCCACCAGTCAGCAACAGCAAGCGTCGCACGCACCCCTTGTATCCCCAGCCATATCCTCTGCACCCACCTCTCCCACAGTGTCACCACCGCAAACGCCGAGCACGCAGCACGATCCTCCCAAGCGGCAAAACGGTCCTGCTGGAGCGCTCGCGCCTCCGTCACCCAGTCGCTCTCCCAAGAGCAAGTCGCACCGCGGCCACCGCAGCACCATGTACTACGATGAGTACAACACCCCCACTGCCACCACGGAGGAAGCGGGCACGAGTTGCCAAGAAGAGGAAGACTTCCAGGGCGACTTCCTCGGCGATGATGAGGACGACTTCAACGACAGCGTCTTCTACAGTCAGCCCCCTCGTATAATTGAACGCGAGCAGCACCGTCGAACCCCCGCCGGCGGTGGCGGCAGTTTCGACACGCGTGGCAACACGCTGGGAACTATGCAGGACACCAATATCTCAGGCCAGAATAACAATACAAACAACACAGCAGACTTTCACGGCGATGAGGAGGACGGCGAAGCCGATCCACTACCAGCAGGAGAACTCAACGACCTGCGGACACCAGCTGGAGCGGTCAGTGGTGGTGGTGGCGGCGGCACGATGGACCAGCGACGAAATAGCCACATCAAAGTCTTGAGTGGCAACGATGAGCTCATTGCCAACTCGAGCCGCTCCCAGACCCCTGCCGCCGCAGAACTAGACCCTTATCAGCCCACTGCTTCTCCACTCTCATCCCTTGTCAAGAGTCCTGACCATCTCGCCACGGCTTCTGGCGGCAGCAGCGCACCGGGAGGCGGAGGTGGTGGGGCTGGCAACGCTACTCCAGAGAAGCAGTTTCTCAACGTCCAGAAGGACAGCCAGAAGCGCGCTGATGGACACCGGCGCAGCGATGGCTCCAGCGGGGAGGACGATGAAGACGACACACCAGGCAACCCCCAGCTGCGAACAAACCACCCCGGTGCGCGTTCGCCTGGAAGCCGTCGGCGTCCACGCAGGCGACGCCTGAGAGACGACTACGACGACAACGATCCCAATGACAGCCGCGGGCGCCGTAGCAGCAGACGAAACCACCACTCACGCAGTGATGGAAGTGGCGGCAGACGGCGCCATCGCGACAGAGGCGGAAATCAAGGGAATCGCACGCCGACCTCACGCAGGGAGCGCGACCGCGACGGCAAAGACTACAAGCCGTCAAAGCGGAGAGGAGCAGGGACCAGAGAAGAGGAGGGGGACAGTTGGTACTCTAGCGACGACTACTCGTATTCGTACTACTCTGACACTAGCCACGGCAGCAGCAGTGAGTCTACGCTGGCCCGCCGCCACAGACACAACCTTCGAGGTGCGACTACGAGTCCTAGAGGCCGAGGAAGTGGGGCACCACAGAGAAGGGGAGCCAGTCCCGGAGCGTCGTCAAACCGAGGAGGTCGCGGCAGAGGCGGTAGTGGTCCTCAGAGGAGTAGCACACAGCCTCAGGCCTCAGCAGGGCCCCGCAGTAACGGTGCAAGCGTAAGCCCTAACAGAGGAATGTCAATGCAGAATTCCAGCGCAAATTTCAGTCCTGGTAACAGTCCCCAGAAGTCCGCAGCGACTTCAGGTACGGTGCGAGAACAATGGGGCGGCAATAGCCCTGGAAGAGGACGCGGAAGAGGCGGTATCTCTCCAACCCGAGGCAGAGGTAGGGGCGGGCCTATGGGTACGTCACCCATGGAAAGGCAGCAGCAGTCGCCGGGGAGTCGACAGAGGCCACAGCCACTTCAGCAGCTATATCCGTCGTCAGGAGGTCCACCGATGGGACAGCAAGTACCTCCTCCACAGCTGATGCGGGGAAGAGGAAGAGGCCAAGGGACGAGCCCCCTCAGAGGATCGGGAGGACGGCCCCCCCAACAAGGCCCCGGTAGTGGAGACACCCCCATTATGTACCCTCGTGGTGGCGGTGTCGCAACTCCTCTTAGGCAACGTACGCCAGGAGGCGGCAGCCGACCCATGATGCGGGAACCGAGACCTGGAGGTGTGCCAGTGGGACCGTATGGACAGTCACCGCAACAGATGCAGCCGCCCCACTCAGGTGGTAGCGTGTACCGTGGCAACAATCGAGATGGAAATCCCCTTACGCTCAACGAGAGTATCGTAGGTGGTGGGCCACCGCAAATTCCCTCAGCTAGCCGTCCTGGCACCAGTAATTTCTTTGAGTCCGCGTCCAATGCGTCGGCTATCCATCCTGGACTCCTCTACGGCTCTCTCCTGCCGTCTGCCAAGTTCAAGACAGCCCTAGTCGTGCCGCAGAACGAGAGGGACGGCAGAAATGCATATTACGGCGATGGACGCTCCTCCTACGCGCCAGTGCGGAGTCGCTCACAACGCGCACACAGTGCTTTTGGTGAGGAGGACCGCTCCTATATCGACACATTCCCGAACCTTCCAGCTGCCCACGCCCCTCCACATGGTAAGGCAGTGGTGGGTGACAGCAAAGAGGTGGAGCCGCTGGTGTGGAAGTCAGGCAGCACTGGATGCGTTGCGAGCAAGCATCACCATGTCCCCACGCGACCGGACACAAAACTTTCTTCTCATTACCGGGCTCCCGAGTCTGCTGCGAGGCCCGCGCCTCCGCAACAACAACAGCAGCAGCAGCAGCAGCTGTCAGCGCCACCACAATCAACTGTGCAAGCCCCCGCAGCGTACTATCCACCAAGCCAACCGCAGCACCAACAGCCAGCAGTAGTACCAGCAACGTACAATAACACATCAACACCTCGTCAGCAGGTCTCTGTCCCCACCTCCGTGGCTCCTACGCCGGTCAGTAGAACTTCAAATGCGCACTATGCGGCAACGTCCTTTGCGCCTGGAGTGCAGAATGCCAACGCCAACGCGCAACGATTTGGCATTGTGCAGCTGCCGGCGTAAAGGAGGGAAAAAAAAGAAGTACAGAGAGAGAGATAGAGAGATTATAGAAGATCTAATCTTGATTGCCTTCGATCTGTCTCTCTCATTTTGTGCCTTGTTGTATTGTGTGTGGTTGTCGCGTACAACTGGACTTTTGGGAGGGAAAAGAAAATGTGAAGGGCGATAGATTGCCTTGATGCTGTTGGTTTGTTGTTTTTCTTTTTGTGGCATATGTTTCAGGGTGCTAATGGTGAGTAAATGATTGGTGATTCAAAACCTGTGCTTTTTTTTTTCTTTTCCCAGTCTATTAGGCTGGAGTGTACTACTATTTTTGTGTTACTTTATTATTATTATTATTATTATTATTATTATTATTATTATTATTATTATTATTATATATTATTCATTATACTGTTGTTTGTGAGGAAGATGCGCGTGTGTCTGTGTGTGTGAGGGGACGTAGAATGGTAGCTAAATGTGTATTGGGAGTTATGTTGCCCTACCCATTTTTGCTTCTTTTGTTTCGTTGAGGGTCTGTGAATATCGATGCAGTACTGCGTGCATGCAGTTGTAGAGCTACGTATATATATATTATTTCATTCTTTTCTTTTCACTTGTGAGGTTAGCATTCAAACGAGAAAAAAAAAAGGAAATAAGGATCAGGTCAGCATTGACCAGCTTTGCTTGTTGTTCGCTTTTGTGCGAAAACTTACAATAATAGAACGCAAACACAACCC